>SJYO01000647.1:30145451-30160760 GCA_006410555.1 Capra ibex | reverse complement strand
CACTTTCTCCTCTCGCTTTTTCAACCGAATTTCGAGTTGTAAGTCTTTTGCTTCTAGTACCGTAGACCAGGGTAGTGAAGTACCGTTTATCTACCCCGTTGTCACCTTTGTCACAGTCTGAAATAAAACCCCCCGAGGTTTTAGTGACGTCTACCGTTGACGTCGGTACTTTAATTTTTTGCGAATGAGGAACCTTCTTTTCAATACTGGTTGGATCTATCATATAAGTTTTCGTCTCTGTAATGAAACGGTTGATTCCACGTAGATCAGTTCCGATACCAAAAAGGACACCAGTACATACCTATACTCTCAACCTGACACTTCTTCCGACTCGCGACTTCTTAATTACGAAAACTTGACACTAACAACCTCTTCTGAGAACTCTCAGGGAACCTGACGTTCCTCTAGGTTGGTCAGGTAAGACTTCCTCTAGTCGGGACCCTAAAGAAACCTTCCTTACTACGACTTCGACTTCGAGGTCATGAAACCGGTGGAGTACGCTTCTCGACTGAATAATCTTTTCTGAGACTACGACCCTCCCTAACCCCCGTCCTCCTCTTCCCCTGCTGTCTCCTACTCTACCGACCTACCGTAGTGCCTGAGCTACCTGCACTCAGACTCACTTGAGACCCTCAACCACTACCTGTCCCTCCGGACCACACGACGCTAAGTACCCCAACGTCTCTCAGCCTGTGCTGACTCGCTGACTTGACTTGACTTCCTGTTCCCCTCCCCTACCTCTCTACACCCAGTTTCGTAAGGTTTTTCTGGACCCCGAAAGTTTCCCTACAAAAATTTCATTAAACGAAAGGGGGGAAAATAACATAACTCCATATCAACTACTTGTTATAATATATACAAATTTCATATGTTGGAACACTAAGTGTTACACGATCAGTGAGTCAGTACAGGTCGAGAAACGTTGAGGTACCTGACATCGGACGGTCCGATGAAACGGGTACTCTAAGAGGTCCGTTCTTATGACCTCACCCAACGGTAAAGAAAGAGGTCCCCTAGAAGGGTTGGGTTCCTAGGTTTGACCCAGAGGACCTAATGTTCCTCCATATTATCTACTTGTTATACAAATTCCATATGTCGGAGCTCTAAGTGTTATGACTTTCCAATCTGAGATATCTATATTTTATAACCGATATAAGGTACACGGCATAAGAACATCGAATGAATAAATACGTATCATCAAATATAAAAAATTCGAAGCTGGGAATAGAACGGGGAAGGGGAAGGGTCTACTTACCTAATTTTTCCACTCCATATGTGTTTACCCCCGAAGAGTCCCCCCGTGATTACCATTTCTTGGGTAGACGACTACGTCCAAGGAAGGGACCCAGTCCTTCTAGGGGACCTCCTCCTGTACCGGTGACACGTGAGATCATAAGGACGGACCTCTTAGGGGCACCTGTCTCCTCGGACAACCCGGTGTCAGGTATCCCTTCGTTTCTCACCCTGTACTGACTTCGTTAAATCGTACGTACGTACGTACGCGCGCGTGTGTGTGTGTGTGTGTGTGTGTGTGTGTGTGTGTCACCTTATGATAAGTCGGTATTTTTCTTACTTCAAAACGGTAAACATCGTTGTACCTACTTGAACCTCTCATATTACGAATCACTTCATTCAGTTTGTCGTTTTCTGTTTATAACATACAATAGTGAATATACGCCTTTTGTTTGATCACTTATATTGTTTTTTTCTTTGTCTGTGTCTATATCTCTTACTTGATCATTAAACGAAAAACTACCGTACTACAGTCGTAATAAAGGAAAACACACACATGAACCAATGAGTCACCATAATGTAAGAAACACTAAGGCACCTGACATCGGGTGGTCCGAGGAGACAGGCACCCTAAGAGGTCCGTTCTTATGACCTGACCCAACGGTAAAGAAAGAGGTCCCCTAGAAGGGTTGGGTCCCTGACTTGTTCCAGAGGACGTGGCGTCCGTCTAAGAAGTGGTAGACTCGACGGTCCCTTCGGGAGGGAAGAAAAGCTAATGGAAGTTTACGTCGATGAATGTACTAAAGTATAAGGACCATAAATCACTTTACTCACTTCTTCCCAACCTACATTTCTGCTAAAGGTGTGGGATTCCTGTCTCTGTCTGAGGGGATTCCTACTAGATGGTACCTCTATTCTTCCACGGGATGACAAAAATTTTTAACCACAAACACGAAATCTGACTTCCTAGGGACTCTCGTTCTAGATTCGGTTTCTAAGGAAGGTCTGTCTAACCGTACTCCTACCGGTGAGTACGACTCACCTGTGAGACCTACTGGAACTCGGAAAAAGGACGGGACCCAAGAAAGAATTCGGTCGTGGACCCAACCTTCCGACTCACACGGCCCAACCTACCCCACCCCCCTCCCATTACCTCCAAAGGACATGTGTAACAAGGTAACTCCGGTCTCTCATCTAGACCCCTTCAAAGAGGAACTTCTACATCACGACGATCCTTTATTTCGTAGGTCGATTAGTTACTTCTTTCTTGTCATTTTATCGTGGTGAGACGTTGGGGACTCTTACTCGCCCACGTCCGTAAAGAGTGACCCGGTGATTGTCGTGTTTTCTTTCTGAAAACAGGGAAGACTACCAACTTATGTCGTGGTGGGTACTCCAACGGACCAGTTCTATTAGGCATTTTCGGTCTTTCGCCTTTTGACGCGTCTCGTTCGTTGGATTAAAGTAGTTATTCGACGTTTTTCCTTTTTTGTCTCTACCGTCGTGGATACTAACTTATCTGAATTTTCTGTATAGATAGCGGGTAAGTTATACATCCCTGGTATAGTTTAGGACTGGGTTTGTTTATTTGGCAATTTTTTTATACAGTACCTCAAAGAAAACCACGGAAATTCATCTTGTAGTGGATTAGGCACAACCTAAACTAAATCCAGATTCCTGTTCCACTTTTTATAAGTGAGTAACCCTTTCGATTCATGTATGGGTCAGGGGTGTGAACACTAATTATTTGTCGAACCAGTGGTGTAGGATAGGGGGTAAGGGGAACTCAAAAGTCGTCTCCTCGGGACTTCTCGGAGCCGAGGACAGGGGAACCGAGATGGGAGGGTGGACGAACCCTCGGGACGGGACGGCGGGGTGCTTCCAAAAGACGTGAAAGGGAGGGTAGGAGAGGGTCACGGGAGGTCCCAACCCTTACCTCGCCCGCCTACCCTCTTCCTACACAGAAATTCCCTTCCTCGAGTGAACTCCCTACTCCCCTCTTTCTGTTCGAAGAGATCTTACCACTCGGGTTTGACTTTAGAGTTGTCCCTCCACACCTTTAGTGGTCCTGGACCTTAACACCGTCGACGGAACGACCCTCGATATTCTGGGTGGACATCGGTGTCCATTCGACACACTACAGACAGTCCGGTCACTTCCAATGTCTACGGGGAGTTGTGGTCTTGACCCCATGGGCCCACTGTGCCTCGACTCGGGTTCAGTACATCGGTTCGAGTACCGGTTCAATATGTAAGAACCTCCTATACTTGGACCTGACACCGAAGAATCCTCGTTTTCCAACTACGACAGAGCGACTCTATACAAATATATATAAAAAACCGTCGGTTAATCCTTTAGTGGGTATCAGGAGTAACACTCCGACTGGACCTTTCTTTTTCCCTGTTTCTCTGTCACTCTCTCCTTTCGGACTTAGATGAGTTCAGACTCAGGTCGAAGGATTAAACGTTCTTATTACCTCCTGTCTCCCGGTAAAATTTCCCATAGTACCCCTACGTTCGTTGTTTTCGATCTGTCAGAAAGTTTAGAGATTCAGAAGTGTCGGAAGAGGAAAGAACGTTGAGTGACTACTTAACTCAAAGACAACACACCTCAACAGGTGACGGGTGAGAGTGCCAGGACGTCTCACGTGACCCCTCCCCGGACCCTACTCTTCTCATGAGTCCTGTACTGGGAACCGAAGCTTGTTAGGGACTTCTCCTTTCTTTTACACGAAGAAGGAGGTTGACCTGGGTCGACCCTAGTCCCTTCGGGGTGAATATGGAAGTCGACGGGGACACGTCAGGGGTTCGGTTTTCTGATATTCGCCCGAGGACCACCGCCACTACACATAGAGCGACCCCTCTGTCCCTCTAAATCCCTTTCCAGGTACGTGGGTCCCTCTCTCCCTCGTCTCTATTCCCGTCAGACTGGGACGTCTGAGACACTCTACCAAAAAGAAAAAAAAAAAGTTAAAAATAAAAATGAAATAAAATGAAATGTTACGACATAACCAAAACGGTATGTAACTGTACTTAGGTGGTGCTCACATGTACGTAAGGGTTTGTACTTGGGGAGAGGGCGGAGGGAGGGGTATTGTAGAGAGACCCAGTAGGGGCACGTGGTCGGGGTTCGTAGGACATAGGACGTACCCTGTATCTGACCGGTAAGTAAAGAATGTACTATCATATGTACAAAGTTACGGTAAGAGGGTTTAGTAGGTGGGAGAGGGAGAGGGAGTCTCAGGTTTTCAGGCGGGATGTGTAGACACAGAGAAAACGACAGAGCGTATGTCCCACTAGTAACGGTAGAAAGATTTAAGGTATATATACACAATCATATGACATAAGCACAAAAAGAAAGACCGAATGAAGTGAGACATATTATCCGAGGTCAAAGTAGGTGGAGTAATCTTGACTAAGTTTACGTAAGAAAAATTACCGACTCACTCTACCGAAAAGTCACTCAAAGAGACGGAAGTACCTGGAGGAGGACGAGGACGTAAAAAGGACTTCCGGTCACTCGACCCTAAACAAACTTACTCTAACTCTACTGTCAACGTTCGTTATCTGAACAAATGGACCTCTCATGTCCCTTAGTGACCGCGAACCCGAGGATGTCCTTGGACACACAGAGGGTACACCCCAGTGAATTGTCCTCGTAGTAGGGTGCGGGGAGGACGACGAGGTCGGTGAGGGGGCGGGGAACCGTACGCTCGATACGGTTATTTGGACTGGGACGGGCCCGACCGTCGACTCGTTCACTGTTGTGGTAGTCGGGGGGTGGACCCGCGGACGGGGAAAGGTAAAGTACGTACAATAGGGGTGAACGAACACAAATGACTCGTGAACGATACACAAGACCCGTGACTCGGTTCATGAAATGTGAGACAGCCCGACTCGAGACTCTACGTTCGTTGTCTTTGCTTGCGACCGACTAAATTTATCCTTTTCTTAAATGAGTTTTTGTAGAAACTAATGAGTAGCGACGAGATTTCCCGGATTTTTGGTCCCGACCCTGATGCGTGAGTTCTTATTGAGGGTGTGACTACGACGATTCCACCAGGTTTAAACCTGTGATGACGACACTCGACCGGGATATGAACCTCGAACACGGTGACTACGGTCGACCTGAGACCGGTGGGTTCCTCGTAGTGTCGACGATTAAAGAGCATTGAGACAACGTCGTTGGTCCCTAATGTGAAGTGTCAAGGGACCTCAGACCCCGTCCACGCAGACTACCGTCCCTCCCTCCACGACCGGGGTCTCTTTCTAGACACAGAGAAAATATCCGTACTAGAGTAAACGTGCGTACGAGTCTGCGACGTTAGCACAGGTTGAGAAACGTTGGGTACCTGATATATCGGACGGTCCGAGGAGACAGGCACCCTAAAGGATTCGTTCTTATAACCTCACCCAACGGTGCGGGAGGAGCTCCCCTTAAAGGGACTGGGTCCTTAGTTTGAACGTAGAGAAAGCAGAGGACGTAACGTTCGTCCAAGAAATGGTGACTCGGTGACCTTTTCGGGCACTAGAGGAAGTGGAGGAAATTTAGAACACTTTTGCGACACTTCATTCACGTACGCAGTGGGAGTACATAGTCTCGTTCATGACTCCCAGTTCGTATCATCGGTTCCTGTGTCTCGACATCCGGGTCCACATCCTAAATCCCTGCGGACTGAGGTCCGTCAAGTAGAGGATGGGTACAACAGTAGGGATACCGAGGACAACCATCGTGTCGGTCAGTCTTTTCCCCGGACAAAGTTCTGTCACAGACGTCCTCTCCTCTTGCTCTTGGTCTCTCTTCCCTCCCCTCTCTTACACACACAGACACACACACAGTTTGACTTAGTGACACAACATACGGACTTTAATTGTGTTGTAACAATTAGTTAGTATGAGGTTACATCTTGTTTTTAAAATTTTTACAAATACTTTGTTTTTTTTTTTACATAGACTCGAACACACACGCCTACACACACATACACACCACAAACCCCACCTTGTCCAATTCCTACAGAGGACCTGAAACAGGTGAAGCCGAAGGTCTCGGGACTAGTATTGACAGGCTACCGGACCGGGACGGATCAGAAAGGTCCCCACACATGTGTTGTTGTCGATGTCCTGGGGGATGGAGTACTGAAACGTTTCGAGTGGGTTCCGAGACACTCCACTCGACGTACGTCCGAAACAATGACCGGGAGCAGTGAATGCGTGACGGGACATACGAGTGACTACAGGTACGGGACCCGTCGTCGAGACTGGGACACGTCAGACTCTACCTATAAGTCTTTGTCTGAACCTTCCTTTGTACCCTAGAACACTTTAGTCAAGGGGACCTCTCGAAGTACAGAACGAGAGTGTCGAGTCACGACGACTGGAACCGTGACCTCGTACACGGGTTCCGGACAAATGACTTACCTACCTACTTACATCCCCACCTCCCACTCTCTTGTTTACTTGGCCGAAGGAGCACCCACTGCAGTAGTACGGGAATTGGTCTCACGAGTCGCCGGTCCTCCCGATGAGGACTCCGACCCCGTAGGGAAGAGGAGGAGTAGGGGTGCACCAGGAGGACTTCGAAACTACAAGTAGAGAAACGAAGAGGAACGAACAAGGGTGTAGAACCAGAAACGAATAAGTAAACGAATTTTCTAAGAAAGTCTCAGACTTTAGACAGGGGTAATCAAAGATGTCCTTTCGAAACTAAGGGAGGTTGTTCGAGACTTTTGGGACTCGTTCACCTCCTCGACGAGGGGGACGGACCTCCCCCGCTCGTCCCACGTACCCAACCCGGTGTCGGAGGTTTCGGTCCTCCTCCGACCCAGACGACTACTCTACACGTCCGGGGGTGGTTGGGACTGGCTCCCCAGTCCTTCATGTCTTCCGTCTTTCCGACCCCCGACACGACGTCAAGACGACTGACGGGTCGTAAAGAGTGTGTCCTGAGATACTTCTAATGAGGAATCTCTGGGTCCTAGAGTTGAGGACCGGTCCTCCTCTCGGGTCAGAAAGTTACTACATTTACAGGTTTTCCCAGTCGGCGTAGGAATGAGACAACGGGTCTTGTACCGTGGGTCCCGAAGCTCCGAAGTAAGTAAGTACACACCTCACGACTTTAAACCTCTCGTCGACGTCTCCGACAACCGGTTTGGTCGGACGTCGGGGTACACGACCTCCGCCGGAGGTCTTTCCCTTCGGAGTCTCGGGCGCAGGCACGAGTCGCAACGGGACTTCCGCGGTACGTACGACCAAAGTAGAGGGGAGGCGAACACGGACGGGAGAAAAGAGAGGAGATCGGGTTCGGAAGAGACCGTCGCCGTCCGTCCCTCTTGTCACAGAGTCCGTCCGCTCGATTTCCCCTGGCCGACCCGACCCTCTCTCACACTGGTAACAGGTGACCACGAACGCCACCCCATACCGAAAGAGGACCCGTCGAAATTCAGACGTATAAAGTCGGGTGTAGGCAAGGGGAGGTCCCTCAGGGCTCCGTACATGGTACTAGGGATTCTCTCCCCCTACGTGACCGCACAAACTCCTTCTGGGTCCTCCGGCACACCTACCCCGGCCCCCGGTTCTCCTTTCTAGCCCTCTGGTCTCGTCCCGACTCTCCGGTTCGCACCAAAGGTCTTTTTGAGACGTTCCGTGAAATCGTATGATGGAGTACATTAGGAGAGCTTGGTTTTGTGAGTCTACACTCCCACTAATAATAGGGGTAAAAGGTCTACTCCTTTGACTCCTTGTCCCTCAAATTTACAAAGGGGGTCCCGTGTCTCGGTCCTAAGGTTGTCAAGAATGGGCCTAAGACGTGAGGACTGGTGAAACGATTCACCGGACATGCTCACTGAGTAGTCGAAATCTCAGTCTGTCTACGTTTAAGGTTACGACCCCCTGAAGGACCACCAGATCATCTATTGTAAGGTCCGAGGGTTACGTCCCCCGGGTCCAAGCTAGGGACCAGCCCCTTTATTCTAGGGTGTACGACGCTAATTCGGTCACCCGGTGTTGATCTCTTCGGACGTGTGACGGTACTTCTCGGTCGTGTCAGTTTTATTTATGATTATTCAATTTTTGAGGTCACGACTCAATGTCGTACCCTCGACGGACTGGGACCTTTCACTTAAGGGAGACACGAAGACACAGGAACATAGGGCGAGGAGTGTCCCAATGTCATTTCGCACTTCGCCTTCACGGACACCCCGAATCGTCCGAGACGCCCAGTGACAGAGGAGGAATAGGGAGAAGGTCCACCCACCTCTATACAAGGTGTTCGGTCCACATCCCTGACTTCACACTCCTCGTCGAGTCAGTGTCTCTGTACCCGGCCCCCTCCCCCTCCCGTAGTCTTTCGCCCCCTCGGTGAAAGACGCTTCTTCAGTGGTGACTCTCCTACCCAAGATCTTTCGTACCCCGACACCAAGAAGTAAGTTCTCCCACTCGCGTCTTTCTTTTCCCTGCCTGTCTCTTCTCCTTCACTCTCGGTGTCCCTTCTACAAGTCTAATTTCCTCACTCGAGTTTAATTTCACCGCTCGCGCTCTCGTCTCCGTGTCTCACGACCCCTTCCCCCGTCCTCCTCCCACACGGGTCCCGGACCCAGGCCGTACTGGTCGGCGCTGGAGGTGAGACGACGGGCGCGAGACCCACGTCGACGTGACCGACGAACCCTTCGAACCGTGGCACGCAGTAATAAACGTCTCGAGCCTCGACAAACGTCTCGAACAGTGGGGCCCACAGTGGTAAACCTCTCGTACCGTGACAAAAAGTAAACCCTCAGACCAAAATAAACGCCTCGAGTCGCCGTAGTCCTCTCCGTCCAGGAAAACGACAAACACCACAGTTGGCTCCCGTACGGAGACCCCAAGAAGACAAACGACTCAGGGAGTCACAACTACGGTAATAGAGACCTACAGGTCTCAGCCAGTGACAGTGCACGTAACAGGCGTCGCGGGGCGGGGGTGGGGCAAACGTCTCGGGAAGTGTCGACCTCAATACCACAGACGTGACACCGACGGTGTCACACCTTGGTTAGCGAACACGAGTGACTCGGAGTAGTGCCGTCACAACGATAGACACATCACCACACGTCTCGGATGACTAAAGACGCGGAGACAAACATTTCGGAGAGAGCTAGACATTGCGTTATCGTCTAGGACTACGGTACTCGTGTTTAAAGGGTATCTAGTGGTCTTGGGATGGCTTTCGGGTAGAGACTAGAGGTCGTTGGTGCGAGGGGCATTGGGTCTGTGGACGAGGGTGGAGGGGGTCTTTATAGGAGGTTGGTAAAAACTCGTGGTCGAAGACCCCGGAGGATTCTGGTCGGGGGGTGGTGACGGAGGCGAGGGACAGAGTGGACTCCCCGGGATGTTGGACGAAGAACCTCGAACTAAAGTAACGTCTCAGGCCCGTGGTATCCTACCGAAACCCGGTTCTCGTGTCCGGTTGGACGACTCCTCGGTCCCTACCGTCCTTCCTTTTTTTATACTACGTCTTTCTCCCCTCGGTAGTCCTTTCTACTTTCCCAAAACGAAGGTGTAGACCACCCCGAACTTCCGACAGTGACCCTCCCTCTACCGAGGAACGTGTGTCCCATATTAATTAATTCCCGTTCCACGTGTCTCACGTCCGTCGATCTTGTTCACTATTTCACCGTATAGTTTCGGTCAGGGATGGCCACTGCCTCGAGTCCCCGTGGAGAGTGTACGTACGGGTCCGAACGACACGAGTCACCGCCCTTCGCCCGTCCCAAGAAGACCTCTCTTCCGTCCCTGACCCTTGTTTCGTAAACACCCACTTCGAGACCGAGGAAGTCTGGAGTTATGAAACTTCAAGTCGGGGGATACTCTTTCGGGTTTTATGGGTAGTACGGTGGTTAGTAAAGAGTATCTTGTTGTTCTTTACTCTGGTCCACAATTTCCCCCCTTTAACTTTCTTTACCAATCTTTCTTTCAATTTTTCTTAAAAAAATTCGGATTCTTTGGACATGTGATAACTTTTTTTATGTCTTTTCGGAGGGACTTTCGGACCCTTTTACACACGACTCCTAGTTTTTCTGATCAAAGATCTTTCTTCCCTTTTTTATGGGAGACGTACCGATTGATCGTTCTTTTTCTCCAGTATGTACGGTTCCCCTTCCGTGGACACTACATATATATTAGATAAGTATATAAATGTAAAATAATAATTATTAATTAGTGTCCTTTTCCAGTTTACAGGTCCTTTTGTCACACTCTTCGGGGAGCACCCCTTAAGGTCTCGGTCATTGTTCTTCCGGAAATTTGTGAAGTTACAGTCCCTCCGTCCCCCTTCTGTACTCTCAAGTGTCACGTCCTCCATGGGGGTCCTACTTTTCCCCGACCTGGACTGAGACACCTACCGGGTCTCTGGGACGGGGATTTGTCGGAAACTACGACTCTAATTTACCTATTCTTCTTTAGAATTATTGCTCCCATTGAGAAATGTAGTAATATAGCGAATGGAAAAAAAAAAAAGTGAAACGTAGGAGAATAAACTAGGTGTGTACACATCCTTTCTTTAGAAGTCATAGGGGTAAAGTACCTACCCTTTTGATTCTAGTTTAACCGTTTCTTACTCTTGGATAACGTGTCGTGTCCCTTGAGATGAGTCACGAGACCACTGGATCTACCCTTCCTCTAGGTTTGTGTCCTCTGTATGCACTTGTAGATCGACTGAGGGAAACAACAGACCATCTTTAATTGTGTTGTACCATTTCGTTGATATGAGGTCAGTTTAATTTTTTTGTTTTTGTTTTTGACCGTTTCTCCGTTCTTAAGAGTCGATTCAATTTAGTTGTAACTTGACTCTCGGTTTCCGAGACTGGGGTTTCCGAATCGCCCTATGACACGGTAGAACCAAACCAAACCAAAGGACGTCTTTATCTGTGGGTTCCATTCCTACACCCGTGTACATCGAAGGAACCTTCTACTTCTTTCAGCCTGTGCTGACTTCGACCATCCCTTACGTCTCTTCCGTTCCTTTGTTCTACTCTACACAACAGTTCAACTAATTGTGACTCCCTCGACCTCGAGTCAACGTACCCCTGGAACCCAGTATCCCATCGTGGCTCGGAGTCTCAAAGGTGGGTCTCCCACTCCCTCGACTCCTTAAATAGACGGTCGAAGTACGTAGGTAACTCCCGACGAGGGTCCCGAAATTAAGGGTCGTGGAGATAGGACAGGGTCGTCTGAGGTCTGTCCGGGAACCCGGGTCTCTAGTCACGACTGTGAACCGTAAACCCGTCCCATCACAATTCCCGACTACCTTGGGTCTCCGTGACTCCGTGACGGTTGTGGACGTTACGTGTGACGGGTTTAAGACGGAAAGTAAGTCTTTACCTATATTGATCCGAAAATCCTAACCTCTTCAGTTACCGTGGGGTGAGGTCATGAGAACGGACCTTTTAGGGTACCTACCTCCTCGGACCACCCGACGTCAGATACTCCAGTGATTCTCAGTCTGTGCTGACTCGCTGAAGTGAAAGTGAAAAGTGAAAGTACGTAACCTCTTCCTTTACCATTGGGTGAGGTCACAAGAACGGACCTCTTAGGGTCCCTACCACCTAGGACCACCCGACGGTAGATACCCCAGCGTGTCTCAGCCTGTGCTGACTTCACTGAATCGTCGTCGTCCGGCAGTCCTACCCGACTTTAGGTGGACCAGGAGGACCTACTTGAGTCCTCACTATGACACTCTGACCGCACGTTCAATAAAATGAACAACAAGACTTGTAGGGGATCGACTCGAACACAGGACCGTCTAGCGGTTGACGGGAACAAGGATTATTCACCTAGGAGTTTTATGTACAATGGGAGTTCTATCTATAACAACAACAACAACAACAATAGACGTTCTATCTACGCTAATTCGGGTGTAGAGTGTCCACTTCTTTGACTCTCTACTTTAGACTCTCTACTTTATTAAACGGGTCTTAGTGTTCCACCCCCTCACCCCTGACCTAAACCTGGGGCCTGAACATTTTAGGTATGTCGAAAGGGGTATGGAGTGTCTCCACCAGGGACATTTGTGTTTTCCACTGTAAAATGAAAGTCTTTGTGAGAAGGATAGGACAGGGGTGACCTCTTCGTTTTCGTCCTTCCTTATCTTTACCCATCTCAGGTCAAATCCGATCAGGGACCCGTGGTCCAAAGGTGACTCTACTCTTCCCTTTAACTTATGTCTTTGTCTGAGTGTCTAAATCCTTTCCTTGAATGCCGATGGTCCTCCCCTACCATCACCCCTCCCTAGCAAATCCACAAACCCTAACTGTACATATGTAACGACGTAAATTTTACGTTGTTCGTGAATGACAAATCGTGTCCCTTGAGACGAAGTCAAGTGAAGTCAAGTCAGTGAGTCAGTACAGGCTGAGAAACACTGGGGTACTTAGCGTCGTACGGTCCGGAGAGCCAGGTAGTGGTTGAGGACCTCAAGTGAGTCTGAGTGCAGGTAGCTCAGGAACTACGGTAGGTCGGTAGAGTAGGAGCCAGCAGGGGAAAAGAAGGACGGGGGTTAGGGAGGGTCGTAGTTTCAGAAAAGGTCACTCAGTTGAGAAACGTACTCCACCGGTCTCATGACCTCAAAGTCGAATTGTAGTAAGGAAGGTTTCTTTAGGGTCCCGACTAGAGGAAGTCTTACCTGACCAACCTAGAGGAACGTCAGGTTCCCTGAGAGCTCTCAGAAGAGGTTGTGGTGTCAAGTTTTCGTAGTTCAGGTTGAGAGTGTCAGGTTGAGAGTGTAGGTATGTACTGATAACCTTTTTGGTATCGGAACTGATCTACCTGGAATCAGCCGTTTCATTACAGAGACGAAAACTTATACGANGTTTCATTACAGAGACGAAAACTTGTACGACAGATCCAACCAGTATTGAAAAGAAGGTTCCTCATTCGTAGAAAATTAAAGTACCAACTTCAGTGGTAGCCGTCACTAAAAACTCGGGTTTTTTTATTTCAGACTGTGACAAAGGTGACAAAGGGGTAGATAAAGGGTACTTCACTACCCTGGCCTACGGTACTAGAAGCAAAAGACTTACAACTCGAAATNACTTATACGACAGATCCAACCAGTATTGAAAAGAAGGTTCCTCATTCGTAGAAAATTAAAGTACCAACTTCAGTGGTAACCGTCACTAAAAACTCGGGTTTTTTTATTTCAGACTGTGATAAAGGTGACAAAGGGGTAGATAAAGGGTACTTCACTACCCTGGCCTACGGTACTAGAAGCAAAAGACTTACAATTCTAAATTCGGTTGAAAAAGTGAGAGGTGAAATCACAAGGTATTATTGGATTTACCCTTTTCTTGAACTTTTTTATCAATGTACATATTGACTTAGTGAAACGACATGTGGACTATAATTGTGTAACAATTACTTAATACACACACGTGCAGGAGTTGGTGAAGTCAGCACAGACTGAGAAAAGCTGGGATACCTGACATCGGGTGGTCCGAGGAGAAACACTGGGATACCTGACATCGGGTGGTCCGAGGAGACAGGTACCCTAAGAGGTCCGTTCTCGACCTCACCCAACGGCACGGGAGGAGGTCCCTTAGAAGGGTTGGGTCCCTAGCTTTGATGTAGAGCACGCAGAGAACGTAACGTTCACCCAAGAGATAGTGATCCGGTGGTCCCATCGGGTATTATAATTTTTTATTTTATTTTTTCTTCCCCTAAACCTTGGACACTCTACCAGAGACACTGTGAACAGGTGTTGTTTCTACACCCCCTTCGACACCCTTAACACTACCAGGTCCGCACACACACACACACACACACACACACACACACACACACACCACCCCCTCGGACGACCCGTGTTCGTATTTGTACGTACCGTCCCCACCCCTCCCCTACCTGAAGGGACTACCAGGTCACCAATTCCGAAACGGAAGGGCACGGTCCCCACTCCCAAACTAGGAACCAGAGCCTCGATTCTAGGTCGTACGGAGACCCGGTTTTGGGTTTTACATTTTTGTCTTTGTTGTAACATTGTTTAAGTTATTTCAGAAATTTTTACTAGGTGTAATTTTTTTTCAGAATTTTTTATACGTATCCCCTGGATCTACCTCTCTTCCAAAACCTACACCTAAGTCTACTGGTTTCTCCACTTTATTTGACACCTGGCAGAACCCCGACTCTTTTGTCAGTCTCGGGAAAGTGTGTGTGACGACGGACGGACAGGAAACCGGGTCGGCGAAGTCCTTCCGGGGAAAAGGAGAGGACGGACCTTAGGGAGAAAAAAAAAAAAAAAAATTCTCGTCATGACTTTCCGTCATTAACACTTAGAAAACAACATGTGTTAGAGACGGTGTGAGGACCCCAACGTTTCAATGAAAGATGACGGTCCGTGTACCCCGAACCGGAAAAAGTAAATAACCTTGTAAATGTCAGTCTTTCTCTCCCCCCACTCCACACACGTCTTCCTCTCGGTATCTCTGTCCGGACGTCTCCCTCTCTGGATTTCTCTCCTCCTGACTTTCGTTCTAGTCTCGAGAGTCTCTCTCTCCGTCCGTCTCCTGTCCTCCTCTTTGTCCTTCACCTTTTTTTTGTGTGCCTTGTCACTTTCGGGCTCTCCGTCGACCCTAGGTCTCCTCGTCCTTCCTCTGTGTCTCAGGCCCCGGTTCTCTGCCCTCTCCTCCTCCCTCTATTTGTTGTCTCGCTACTCTGTTCTCCGTCTTTTCTAAGTGTGCATACTTGGGCGCGCTTTGCCCCTCTCTCCCTTCCTGGCACTCGGCGCACTGGGGGTCAAGAGGTTCAGGACGCCTTGGACGTGTATCTGGTCGGGCCTTACAATTAATATTCGACGAGGAGTTGTTAGGACTTTCGACCGACCAAGGGACTTTCCTCCTCAATCCTCCCTTGCACGTGTGTCGTACCTCGCGGAGGGACGGGAAGGGTCCCTTCCCTTTGTCGTCTTGAAAACCACCTAGCGTCTCTCTCCTCGTTCTGTCACAGGGAGCCCCGCCAATCGTAGGGACCCTCTGGCGTCTTCTCTCCGACCGGTCTATTCGTCTCCTTTCGGACCCACCTCTTTGGTCCCTTCTCCTACGACCCCCACCCCCCC
>SJYO01000647.1:29987889-30145266 GCA_006410555.1 Capra ibex | reverse complement strand
CCCACCCCCCCACCCCTCCCAACCCCCTCCTCTCTTCCTCCTCCCTCCGTCTTCTCTGCCCTCTTGGGAGCTCAAGGGGGATGCGGTGGGGCGGAAAATGTCCCTAATTAGAAGACGGAGACGACAGGACTCTACTTCATCGGGGAGGGAGTTCAGGTGGGTCATGTAAGAAAGTTTGTATAATGATGGAAGGAAGTTTGTTCACGGCCCAGTGGTCGGCCCAAGTTCGTCTTTTTGGAATGAGAAGAGAAGTTCGCGGGGTACCTTTCACTCTTACGTTGAGGGAAGGTCCACTACTCTGAGTAGGGAGATGGGGACCGGGAAGTCGGGTGGAGGAGAGGCGTGAGGTGTCGGGGTCTGAGAGGTCAATTCTAGATAGAAGCCTAGTCCACCCCTCTATGGCGTCCCCGAGGTTGACGAAGACAGATGGGAGGAGAACCGCCTTCCGGGGGTAAACGAAGTCGGAGAGGAGACGGGTCCACGGGTCCTTCGGGGGTGTGGGTGGAGAGAGGGGAGACAGGGGTTGGTCGACATTCAGTGACGAGTTTACCCCTTTCCTCCGGTCTTCACGACCACACCAAATACCAGCCCTGGACTCCCCGACGTTACCCTTTAGGAAACTACCTACCTCCCGTCTCTCTCCGGGACCAGAGGACTTCAAGGGGTTCTGACTCCTTCGACCTAACGTTACCTGGACCCGGAAAGAACGGGAGACACGGGACTCCGGGGTCCGAAGTTGTCGAAGAGACTCTAGGACCACATCAAACCCGCGAGACGTCCTGTGGGAGGGTGTGTGTCCAGAGGTTTCCGAGAGTAGGGTGGGAACGTAGGGGAAACGTAGGACTGTGTCCACGTGTGACGGGTCTTGGTAGGTCGGTCCACACGTATGTTCCACCCACTTGTGTCCGACCTCAGGCAGTCACGTACCCATATACGGTTTGTGTGTGTGTGTGTGTGTGTGTGTGTGTGTGTGTGTGTGTACGGACAGACGGACGTCTGTCTTTACGGGGTTTTCTCTCGTCAGTTCGTGTGTCCGGACGTATCCGTCGGTTGGGTCCCGAGGTATTTATGTTTAATTTAATTTATACGTGTTCGGGTGAGTACCGTTCAGTAGTTCGGGGACGAGACGGGTTCCGTTCCCACGACCCGAATCGTCGGCAACGTGTCGATTCTTCGGAAACTAAGCTGTTTATTTAATGTGAAGAAGGGGTAATTTCCTTTCCGAAACTTCTCAATTTCAGAACCTGTGTCTCAGTCACTGGTGGGACCCCCTGCCCCGGCGTCCAGTTCGTGAGGGAAGGGACGAGGACAGTCCGGTCCTTACAGGGACAGGGACTCCGGAACTTCCCGCACCTTTCAGTACCAGCACCGTCCGACTCCGTCCCAGTCACCCAAGGTACTCCGGTAACGGACCACCACCCTCCCGACGGGTCTCCAGAGTCCCGCTTACCAGACTTGTGTCGTAGCCAGGTAGAACCCCCAGAGAGTAGAGAGAAATTCCAGGGAGTGACAGAAAGGAAATATCACCGGAGGGTTCTCAGACAGTCCGATTGGGGGAGGTCACAATTACTATACCGGAAAGAGGAGAAGGACCCTGTAAGGACATCAGTTCTCTTCCGTAGGTCCGTCCTGGGACGAGACAACTATGTATTCGACCCGACTAAATCCTTTCTGACCCGAAGGGTCCACCGGGATCACCATTTCTTGGGCGGACGGTTACGTCCTCTGTATTCTCTACACCCAAGCTAGGGATCAGCCCTTCTAGGGGACCTCCTCCCGTACCGTTGGGTGAGGTCACAAGGGCGGATCTCTTAGGGTACCTGTCTTCCCAGACCCCCTGATACCGAGTACCTCAGTGTTTCTCAGCCTGTGCTGGCTTCACTGAATCGTGTGTGTGTGGATCCGGGACCTCTAAGTCCTGTTCGGGAAGGAGGTGGGTCGAGTAGCGGAAGGAGAGGACTCACATTTATTGCGAAGAATTCCGGTCAAGAACTCTCTTTGTTTCGTATTGACGGGACAGAATGAAGATGACAGAGTCGAGTCGCACCAGGAGTCCGTCTCCCCC
This sequence comes from Capra ibex, assembly GCA_006410555.1. Taxonomy (NCBI): domain Eukaryota; kingdom Metazoa; phylum Chordata; class Mammalia; order Artiodactyla; family Bovidae; genus Capra; species Capra ibex. The sequence continues at coordinate 30,143,201 of SJYO01000647.1, read as the reverse complement.
AGAGGTTCTGTGAAGAGTCGGTCAGAAAGATGAGGTCCTGTGGACGGTCAGGGGCGAGTTTTCGGAGGGTACAACTAAAATTTATGTTAATTTAGACTTTACTCGTTAAAAGACGTTTCCAGTGACGTTGAGAGTCTCACCAGACGTGACGGACCACTGGGGCCCCTTCATCACATCAGTCAGGGTCTCCCCACCTCTCCCTTCTTCCTTGTGTACTCCTCCTTCCGGAGGATCGGACGTCAGATCGAGAGACGGTCGGGGACGTGTGTGGGTGGACTCGGAGGAAGAGAGGGATACTAGTCTCCTAGTGATGTGTGCGTGGTATCCAGTAGTCTCAATCTTTCTTGGAGTCTCCAGTGAGTTTGGGGAAGGAAATGTCTACTCTTTCGGTTTCAGGGCCTAGAAGGGACCACCGGTCACCGATTCTGAGGTGCGAGGGTTATGTCCCCCAGGTTCAAGCTAGCGACCAGTCCATTGATCTAGGATGTACGACGTTAATTCTGGACCACACCCGTTTATTATTTATATGAATTTTTTTCTTTTGGTTTCACTATATTGAACACTGTATTGACCAGATTCCCATGTGTCGGTCAGTGCCCCTTCTCGACTCCGGGTCTGGAGGAGGTACAGTAGTCACAAAAAAGAAATTTACAACCAAAGATTTTGTATCGTTCAGAGAAGGGACCTAAGACTTTTTAATGATAAATGTTTATGAGTGGGGAAACAGGTCCGACAAAGGAGACGAACCGCACGGGAGAGCGAGTGAGAGAGGGTTTGTAAGGGGAGACCGTTCGAAGGTAAGTATAAAGTTTCGGTTCAGCTTTACAGTGGACGAAGAGGTAAGTGAGTGGACGAGGTAAGAGAAATGAGGGTGGGTTGTTGATGTCTACCTTGGTGAGGAAAGGACCCAGAGTCATCGTGAAGAATGCGGAGATGACCCGTGTATTGTTGAGCCCAGCTGATCAATGTACGGGTGACGAAAGGGTCTCGGTACTTGAGGAAGACCCCAGTCCTCAACCCCTTAGTGTCATCTCAGATAGTGTTACGAACCAAGTTGACTGTAATGACTAACTTATAGCCAACAGACACAGTGACCTGACACCTCCCCTCCCTGTCAAACTCTTGGTAGGAGTTCTAAGTTCCGGTCGAAAGAGCTTTGTAACGAGTCTGACCCCTACTACTGGAACACATATCCCGAAAGGGAGATACATAGAAATGTAGACACTCCTGAGGTTCGTAGTGGGTCATTTAAGTTGGTCCCTTCTTACCTAGGTCCCTTTCCGTACAAAGTCTCCTCTCTCGATGATCCACTGGATTCTCCTATCGAAGTAGGAAAAGATAACCCTATCCCAACTCTGTCTTCATCAGGAACCGGACTCCGGGGTCTGTGACCAGACGTGAACGACAGTGAACCCGGACACTACTCGTCCGGACAAGAAAGGAGGAGAGAAAGGGGTCCGACCAGTAGCTTCGGAGTATATGGGTCTCTCCACAACTCTGGTGTCTACGTGGGGTTGAGTCATGACGTCGGTCTTTTGACCCGATTTTTAGTTCAAACTCCAACCCCAAGTCCTGTCTCAAACTCATTCTAATCGTTCTCGTCCAATCCCAATCTAAACTCTCCGACCGATCGTGGTGAGTTTCCTTCAAGGGTCTGAGCACTTTGAGAGTCAGACTGGTCATCTGTCTTCCGCGTATATGTTTTTGTCTGTAGTCCCGGGTCGTTTATTTGTACTTACGCACGAGTGAGTAAACGTTGAGAAACGTTGGGATACCTGACATCGGACGGTCCGAGGAGACAGGTACCCCAAGAGGTCCGTTCTTATGACCTTACCCAACGGTAAAGGAAGAGGTCCCCTAGAAGGGTTTGGTCCCTAGCTTGGGTACAGAGAACGTAGAGGACGTGACCGTTCTTTCAAGAAATGGTGATCGTCTAATTGTCCTGAGTAGATACTTACCTCTCCTACCCGTCTCCCTCCTTCGGAGACTTCCTCCCAACACTTGTTCTCACCGACTCCCAAGAGACTGGAAAGACGAATTCGACCACCACTCGGGTCGTTACAGTCAGGAGAGAGATTTCAAGGACCACCGTGAGACAATATAGCGAGACACACACACAGGCATACAGACATGCACACGGATACACACACACACACAAAGACAAACCGTCTTGTCCCTCTCTACCCTACCTTTACCCTGTCCTGTAAGTCTCTACTTTCTGATTAAAGGACAATTACCGACCAACGATCCGTTGGTCGAAGAAAGACGGACGACGGGAGTTTTAACCTGACGTCTTAAAAATCACAATTTCGTGGAGGGTACCTTTGAGTCACGACACTCTCCGGTTGGTCAGGGATAGGTCGGTACGGGACAAGGTCGGACGCCTCACTGTCTCGTCCCGTACATACGGTCCTCAGTTTCAGTGTCTGTGTCAGTCGGGGTGTCGGGTGGTCCCAGAGAGTAAGACCGAAAGGACAGCAGAGGAGGTGTCCGTCGACACACGTGTGTGTGTTCGTGTGAGTGCACAAATACCTCGTGACCTTATGTACGTATCTGTACCTGATCTGGGACACACGCACGATTCAGTGAGTCAACACAGACTGAGAAACGGTGGGATACTTGATATCGGGTGGTCCAAGGAGATAGGTGCCCTGAAGGGTCCGTTTTTATGGCCTTACCCAACGGTACAAGAAGAGGTCCCCTAGAATGGCTGAGTCCTTATCTTGGGCATGGAGGGCGTAACGTCCGTCTAAGAAATGGCAGACTCGGTGGTCCCTTCGGACTTGATCTGGGACCGAATGGGTTTTATTATTGTTATCGTTATTATTATTCGACGATGACATAAATCTATGAATGGTACACGTCTCATAAAACAATCCTCGAAACATAATTAAAGGAAACAATAAAAAGAGACACCGGAATACTTGGTACAATAGGAGGTGTGAAGTATTTCCTTCCTTCGTCCTTTTGAAATCCCTAGTCTCGCGATTAAACCTCTACAATGCCTTTAGGTTCTCACTCCCTCCCGGTGGGGCTTTACTGAGGTTCTTCCTGTGGGGAGACGTAGGGAACAAGGATGGGAGACACTCAGGACTACGATCAAGATAGACCTTCCATTCTCAGGATTCTCGTCCACAAGGAAAGGAGATAGGTTTATCGGGTCTGGAGTTCTCTGGGGGACAAGAGACGGTAGGAGGTGGACTCAGTGACCTGGATGCTGACTTCGAGTTCGACCAAACACGGAAACGTATTCCCTGTCGCCAAATATGGTTCATAAGACACGGGGGAGATAGTCTTAGTATTAAATGAATCTTACCTTTATACGGTGAATTCGTTTCTTTGTTTGTTTGACTGACAAGAGTCTGAAGGAATGTCTACCTCTACCGATTATTTTATCTTCCCCTTCAGTAACAACCCCAAAAACCTTTTACAAAAATCTCCTCTAGGAGACACATCTCTTTTCCCTCGGGGCCCGTGACAACCACCCTTCCATGTGACCGTGTCGGAAATACCTTTTACCAGTCTCCGGGGAGTTTTTAATGTTTATCTTGTACGATAACTAGGTGGGCAGAGTGAAGACCCACATATAGGTTTCCTTTACTTTAGTGATAAATTTCTCTATAGACGTAGGGATACAAAGAACGTCGGATAAGTGTTGTCGGCTCGATACCTTAGTTTGATTTGCAGACAATTGTCTATTTGCCTATTTCTTTCACATCACATACATATGTTACCTTATGATAAGTCGGTATTTTTCTTTCTTTAAAACGGCAAACGTTGTTGTACCTACTTTGGTTTCCTGTAATCCGATTCACTTTAATCGGTCTGTCTCTTTCTGGTCATGACGCACCATAGTGAATGTACATCTTAGAGTTTTTTCTTTTTCAGATTAAGTGTCTATGCCTCTCATTTGACCACAACGATCCTCGACCCCAACACCCCGCCCCCCTCCGGTCATCCCTTTACCTCTCTCCAACCACTTTCCCATGTTTGAAGGTCAATATTCTACTACTTATTCAAGACTCCTAGATCATATGTCGTACCATTAATATCAACCATTTTAACATAGGGTGTGAATTTTAAACGATCCTCTCATCTAGTAGTCGTAAGAGTGTTTTTGTTTTCTTTTTGTGGTTTTATTCACTAATACTTTCCACTACCTATACGATTAATTGAACTAACGCCCTTAGTAAAGTATATGCATGCGTACAGTTTAGTAGTGTAACATGTGAAATTTATGATATAATGGTAAAACAGTTAATATGGAGTTATTTCGATCTTTTTTACTTTATCTTATTTAAAATTTTCCCCCTAAGGAGTCGACTATGTACGAGGAAACGGAAGGGGTTTAGGAGGGTGAAGGACGGGCCTTGAGGATGTACTACCGACCTTAAGATCGTCGGGGGAACAATACTCCACTGGAACTCCTTGTCTTTCTACTTACCTTTGACTCTGTGACTACCGTGGGAACTCACCACGGGAGTCAGTTCCTCGGGAGAACGGACCAGACCTAACGACTGGGGGTGCCGAAGAAAATTCACCACGATCACCATTTCTTAGTCGGACGGTTACGACTCAAGTTAGAGGCCCAGCCCTTCTAGGGGACCTCATCCTTAACCGTGGGGTGAGGTAATAAGGACGGACCTCTTAAGGTACCTGTCTCCTCGATGTTAGGTACCCCAGCGTTTATCAGTCTGTGTCGACTCGTTTACTCGTAGTGTTTTCGTGGTGCCAAAGAAAGTGTACTCTCTTTTCGTTCGGGATTAAATAAATCTGGTCGTAAACCCACAAGACAACACGCTGATTTGGAGTATGATTGTCTATGTAGTCCAGAGGTTTTTGTCTTCCACAATGCGAAGGAACTGAGGGACCCTCGTCCCGACTCAACTCCACTCGACCCTAGGGGTGGAACCGTACACTCTAAGAAATAGTGTTCAGTCTCAGACGGGTAGTGACGGAAGATCCTTTTACGGGTCGACGAGGACCCAGAGTCTGAAAGGGTGATATTTAGGACGGGAGGGACTCCGACCAGGGCACCGGAGAGGGCGCGGGAGGGACCACTCTGGAAGTACTTTAGAGGACTTCGTCAATATCTGTATTGCTCACTCTCCATGTCTACGACTTGGCATGGTGTCAAGGTAGGAGTCAGACACCCTGTGTCCCTAACCAGTCGGTAAAAGACCTTCCAGTCTCTACTTCTCTCTTCCTAACCCTTTATGGTCTCCCCTGGGGGATGGACTCAACCCGACTCAGTCCCTCACTCTCCGAGCTAGTCAGTTGTGAATTTATCCCTCGTCGGGATACAACAAAAGGTGAGTCCGGAGATGACCCTTTTAGCTCACTTGGTCTTCTTGTCCCCAACCCCCGACCCTCGCCGTCTAACCACCAACCCTCTGGATTCACTTTTTAGGATCAAGAAGAATTGAACTGGTCCATTGTCCCGGACCCGGTCCATTCGATACCTCAGGAGGAAGAGATGCCTGTCACGAAGGCGCGGGGGACGAAATTCCTCGAATAATAGGTCGTGAGTCCTAAAGGAGAGGGAGCGACAAGAGGTGTGACCGGGGAAACCACAGGGCGTGTGTGAGGTCCTTGCAGGAGTGGAAACGGACACGGTCCGGGAGGGGAACCTGGTGATCGGGACACCTTGGGGTGTGTAGGGCCGCGCAGGGGAGTGAGACCACAGACGAATCCATAATAAGGGAGTCTCTCCGGGAAGGACCCGTGGGAATAGGGTCCCTCGTGGGACTGGTGGGAGTAGAGAGTGGAACGAAACCTAAAGAAATAACCACTTGTGAAGAAACAAACGTATACTAGAACGAGAGGGTACCCTTCGATTCGAAGTGGTTCTGTCTCTAACAGACAAGACCACGTAACGGCTTATGAGTCGTGGAAGTTGTCGAGAATCTTCCGTAAAATTGTTCATCAATTTCCTGTCTCACTCACGTATGCGTACGTGTCTATAGACATATGTGATGTACACATATATATTGTGTGTGTGTGTAGTGTGTGTGTATCATGCGTGTGTGTAGATAATCGGAAAACCACACTCCTCTACGAGGTTTTAAGATAAGGTCTTGGAGAGTCTTAATGTGGTCGACCTTTCCGTTAAGGTCTTAGAATAAGGATCGTCTACGGTCGGACGTATTGTTTTGTGTACCTCATACCGTTACTTTAAATTACAAGTTTAACGTCTTATTTTATAAACATAAATGTACGGAAAATATAAGATACACATTATTTTCAGTGTCGTAAAAGTTCCTACGAAAAGAATAAGTCGAACATCGACGAGCGGGGTGGGGAGTGGGGTGTGAAGAAGACCAAGACGTTCTCCGAGGTGATCGTTACGGATACTTCTTTGTAGACCTTTTTCTCCCTACCTGTGAAATAAACTAGTCAAGTCCCTCGGTGCCTCGGTTACCGTTGAAAGAACCTACTAAGGAGCAGAGGAGACCAACACCTCTTGTCTTCCCTCGGGTCTCCTCTGTTTTATACAAACGTCCTGAATTCAAAGGTAAAGGAGGAGGGAAAGAAAAAATACGGTGTATTAATTAATCAAGTATAAACGATCATCATTTCTCTTGATTCAGTTTTCTTGTCTCGAAGAGAAACCCTGTTAGAAGGGTAAAGTACCTATTTATAACCATAACACAATGTCTTATTTTATTAAACGGATAAAACTTACGAGTAATTCTCGACAATTCGAAATAGAAAATAATTATTTGATTATTAAGTAAACTAAATTTTTTAATTCATATCATGGTGATTACTTGAGTTAAATTCATTAATTAATATGACATTCACCTCTCCCGGATTTCATCTCTTGACACAGAACGACTCACAAAACTTTTTGACTCACACACTTTTTTTCTTATGATGCGTACCAGTCTAGATTCCAATGTACACTACTTCTACACACATGACTCGGGACTGAGAGGACCCTTTCACTGAAGTCTGAGACGCCTAATGGTGCACGTACTGACCAATGGGTCCCTCCGGTCTCGATTGGTCTGGGTCCGTTCTTGTCCTCCTCTTACTCCGTTTGTTAGAAACAGTAACCTGGTGTAAATTAATGAACACACCCAGGGTTGAAAGGGTGGGGACCTGTGAACCAAACCACCAAATTAGTGATTCGGTACAGGTTGAGAACACTAGGGTACCTGATGTCGGACGGTCCGAAGAGACAGGTACCCTAAAGGGTCCGTTCTTATGACCTCACCCAGCGGCATGATTAGGGACCCGAAATCGTATATGTTAAGAGTCTCTCCGGGAAGGACTTGAACTGGGAACGTACGGTGGGGATACCTCGATCGGTTGAGGCACTTCAGGGTCTCGCCGGAGTCAGTGGAACGAATAGTCTTTGAGACTATAGTCACGACGAGTGTAAAGGTACAAACGTGTTTCGTAATTAACCTCTACAACAATTTTTGAGTCTAAACTTAATCGTTCCGACCCCACTCGTACCCTCAGAAGTAAAGACTGTTCAGTGTCGATAATGTGCACGAGGTCCCTGAGTAAGTAAAAGGGACCTCCGAGGTGAGAGAGTCGGCGTGTACCAGTTGGGGTTCAGAAGAATGTTGGGACCGGAAATCCGAGTCCCGAGTAAGACGACCGACTCCCACCCTATCTAACCTCGTACCGTTAGAGAATTAATCACGACTCACTGGTTGACAGATGACCCTCGACCTATACCTCGTCCCGTTCGACCTATACCTCGTCCCGTTAGGAGGACGGGGTCCATCAAGTATTTGGGAATTCATTCTTCGGTCCTAACGTTCCTCTAGTTTGGTCAGGTAGGATTTCCTTTTTAGTCAGGACCTATAAGTAACCTTCTTGACCACGACTTCGAGGTTATGAAACCGGTGGACTACCCTTCTTGACTGAGTAACCTTTTCTGGGACTACGACCGTTTCTAACTTCCGTTCTCCTTTTTCCCTATTGTCTGCTACCCTATCAACCTACCGTAGTGGCTGAGTTTCCTGTACTCAAACTCGTTCGAGGTCCTCAACCACTACCTGTCCCTTCGGACCGCATGACGTTAGGTACCCCGAAGTTTATCAGTCTGTACTGACTCACTGACTTTACTTGACTTGACTTGACTTGACTTCTTCGGTCCTGTTAGGCGTACACTACAGACCACACCTCCTCTAGACGTCCCGGACCTTAGAATACCTTTCTCATCAATAGTACTGGGTCCCGAAGTTAGTTCCTGGGTTCCTTCTTTGGGAATTCTCTTCTGTCCTCCTCTGCTCAACCACAACCGGTCCCCCTCACCCCACCCTTACCTCCCCCTCTCTCAAAATTACCGTTCTTGTACAAGTTTCCGGACCTCACCGCTCTTCGGGTAAGACAAAGGTCATCGAGGACGAGGGTTTGGGGCAAGACGTTTCGTAGGGGTGGAGGTTAGGAAACTTGGGGATCACGAAACGAAGGAGGAAAGGGTACAGTACGTCGAAAGAGGGGAGACTACACTATAGATACTCACTTGAACAAATTAATAGTGACAACCGGTTGCAAGGACTTCCGTCCTCATTCTCGACTGACCACCACACTGAAAGCCGTTCACGTCCGTTCAGGGTGCAGTGACCCCACACTCGTAGCCGACCCAGGGGCGAACGCCCCGTGGAGCGTGGCACGGTCCGTGGGTAGTCCCCGAGTCTTTTGCGAAGTCCTGTGTCTCGTACTGATTTTACGTATAAGACCTCGACCCGGCGAGTTCAGGACGTTAAAGGCAAACACACTGGAACCCGATGAATTGAAGAAACCAACCGGTAGAGGAGTAGGTATTTTGGTCCCTTTATGGGTCGACTATCCAAATATTCGAAATTTTTCTATGATATACTTGACATATACACATATATTTTCGACGGATTTCATATTTAGGTCACCATCGACAACAATGAACGGTAATACACGGATAGACCTTCGACCCTAGTTTGACAGGAGTGTAGGGTTTTCAGGAGATGTTAGTGGAGGGAACCACCAAGTTACCAATTCTAAGGTTCAAAGGTTACGTCTCCAACACCCAAGTCAGTGACCACCCTAGGGTAAACGGTGTGCCGTACCGGTTGGCACATTCCTTCTTTTTTTTTTGTTCAGAAGATGTTCAAAACGAGTCCAGACTAAGACTTTAGGTGATGGTAAAAGTATTCGTCAATTGGACCCCGTCACGACCCTTGGAAAGGGAATGGGTCAAGAGGAAGGGTCTTCAGAGTCGACTAGTGATCGGGACGGACAACAGACTCGTTAGTTGTATAGTCGTTACGAGGACGGAAGGACTCACTTGGGTTGTCCGAAGGAACTTAGAGATTCCATGTAATTTAACGTAGGTCTTCTCACTACTACAAGAGATCCAAAACGACGTACAATAAATACAAACTTTTGAGTTTCTCACACTATGAATCCCACTTAGACAGGAGTCTTCTTCGTCCCAAATCTTCAGCGCGTCCAACTTCCAGTTTAGGGTCAAACCAGTGAGGGTACTCCCAGTGGGGGTGTCGTCTCCCACCGTCCGACGGGAACCCTCAGTCTTACGGACCGAGGACGAGGTCGAGGGACGATTGTTTCCCGCACGGAGTCCGTTTAGTCAAAAGGAAAGACTCAAAATCGAGGGACTAGACCTCTCAACCTGATTATTGCTGTGGACGTTCCCAAGAACTCTTAATTCACTCTATCAGTCACCGGCCTGTGGACTGGACTTCAATCTGGCATAATAATCGTCCGAAAGGAGAAGGTGGGTGGGGAGGTCGACCAGAACCTCGGACGTCTTTGACGTCCTCCTTCTCTCCGTGTCACAATACCCACCCTTACCCACGGGTCCGCTTAGACATGGGACGGAGAGAACAAACCTTCGTAACCGACGTCCATATTTTGTCGAATTTCTCCACCTTTCACGGCCGGGAACTTTCCTGAACTACCTTCTACTGTTCCCGGGGACACTGTCCTCGGGGGACCCCTCGTCAGAACCCCTCTGTGAAACCCTGTCTTTTAAGTGACGGGGACCAGGATCGTGGAAGATTACCCTTCAACAGTCCCCGACCCTTCTCCTTCTAAATAAGACCCATCTTTTAACGTAGGGAGAGGTACCACCATAAAGAAGACGGAGGGAACTTTACATTTTCGGTCTAGGTTGTTTGACACCGGAGACTTGAGTCTGCAGGTTAAATGTATATTTACCTCTGGTCCTCGAAGTCTCCCTTTTCCTACAACCCCTGTAACAGGGACCTCCTGTCTCGGAGACCCTTTTAGGTCTTCTCGTAGGGTTCTCTTTTCCTGTCTCTTCCGAGGACTCCGACGGGAACACACAGATCCGTCCCCCGGGGAACGGTTCCAGGTTTACCGGCCTTAGACCCTGGAAGAACATAGACACCGAAGGGTCTGTCAAGGGACGGGAGACTACTTACTATCAGGATTTCAATTACCCTTGCGTCTTAGACGTTGTACGTCGTAGGTCGTGACTGACGAAGTATGAGTGGTTGGTGAAGCGAGAGTTTGACTGTGACGGTGGTAAAATGTCTACTCCTTTGACTCCGAGTCTCTCCACTTCGTTACACGGGGTCCGTCGAGACCGTCGAGACTTCGTGTTCTCTTACGTCGGAGGATTCACCGACCACTGACTTCGCCGAGGGTCGGGCCGGGGAGGGTCGGGACGGTCGGGTAAAGGACAACGAGGGTACTCGGACGTAGGACGAGGTGGTGTCGACCGTGTTTCGGAAGAGTGCTTCGAAACCTAAATGGTTTAATCATTTAATCTCTTCTCTACACCGAAAGTAGAGCGGGTATATCTTGAGAACCCTTCTTTTTTTTTTTGAAAGTCTTTGGGAGTGTCCCTTCCCCACAGGCAGTTGTCTCCGTACAGAAGATTAATCCGTCTTTACTTTCCCCTTCCATTCGGTCGGGGTTGGAAGATTAGTTAACCTACTTAGTTTTCTTAGTAGTCAAAGATTACCAATTCTTCAACCAACTTCCTCTTCTTTGTGTCTCCGTAGGTTTATTACGTACCGACAAAAACGAAAACAAAAAGATTCCTGATTATAGAAAGGAAAACTGTGAAAAGAAAACAAATTAGACCCACACTAACTCCGAGACGCACCACTGCAGTGTAGAGTCTCGGGTGAACACGGAGGGGAGTTTATACTCTTGTGTGTTTTTACGAATCGAGTACGAACGACTGTCGACTAAGACAAAAATTTACAGAAGGCCGACACCATGTCGGAGACGGTCCCCGTTTTCTTCAAGTGTTCGTGTCTTAATAACCGACCTTCTCTGGAATCTTTAGGGAAACAGGTGGAAGAGGACAATGTTCCTTCCCACACGTCCTCCACCCACTCTCTTGAACGGCCCCCCGTGTGCCGGTCAATCTCTGGCTCGGTCTGGTCTCAGAGGAGTGAGAGTACGGTCACGCGAAGAGGAGGTCGACAAACCACTACCTCTCTTTAGTCCTTCGAGTAATTTTTGTGTGAGGTAATCGTCTGAGTCTTTTGGAGTAGTTAAGACTTTTCGTCCCCGGATACGGACGTCGGCCCCCTCTCATTCAGGGGTAGTGAAACAAACGTGGCAGTATTGTAAAGAGAGAAAGAGAAAGAGAGAGAAGAACCGACACGGGGGTGCCGAACGTCCTGGAGTCAAGGGGTTGGTCCCTAACTTGGATCCGGTACCGCCACTTTCGGGCCTTAGGATTGGTGATCCGGGGGTCCCTTCAGGGGTATTGTAGAGTAAAAATTTGATTTATGAAAAGAGGTAATCTCAGGACGTTCCTGTCTTGTGTGGAACGACGGTGTCTCTCGATCCTGTCACAGAACAGTGGTTCCTTTCCCCTCTTGCCTCCGGTTCTACCGACGTCCGAATGAATTGTGGACCATGAAAGCGGAGGAATTTGAAGTGTCATTAGGTTCCGTATCCCCAAAGACTTTAAGACAAAAATGTCTACTCATATTTGACTCTGATTCTCTTTAATCCAATGAACGGGGGTCAGTGTGTTGTTCATTTGCCGGTTCGACCCAAAGTTTTGGTCCAGTAGGACGAATCGAGTCCTAGGACCCCTGTATACCTTAGGTCTCGACAGGGGACTTCCTTTTCGACTCACATCATCCTTGTCGTGACCCGAATCACCAGTCCTCTGGGTCTGACACCGAAAGGTGCTCCGTCCAAGGTACGGCAGATCAACTCGTGCAACGGGTCACACATCGCCACCGTGACTTTATAAAGAACCTATTTATTAATAACAATCCAGACTGTTTCCTACATCTATGTCCTACATATATTTCTTGAGGATTCTGAGTTATTAATCCTCTATTTGTTAGATGAAATTCTTTTTTTTTTTTCCGTTTCCTCAAATTATCAAGTGGTTTTCAGTGTTCCCTTTTTCCTGAGTCGTAGCAATGGGTACTCTCTTTATACTTACTTTCGGTATTACTTGGTAGTAGTGTGTGGGTGGTTAATTTTGAACTTTCTCTGATTGTTGTGCTTCACGACTACTCTTCACCTCGTTGACCTTGAGTGACCGCGAGTCCCGCCCTTACGTGGTATCATGTCGATGAAACCCTTTCCAGGTGTTCAAAGAGCATTTTACTTTGACTGTAGTTTCGGATACTGGGTTGTTGAGGAAAGAACTCTTAAATGGGTTCTCTTTGCCTTTGTGTGTAGGAGTTTTTCTGAACATACTTTTGTAAGTATCGTGGTAGTAAGTATTAGTGAGTTTTGACTTTTGTTGGGTGTAAAATAATTGTTGTCTCATCTATTGGTTTAACACTTTAAGTATAGGAGACCTACCATAAGTTGTCTTTCCTTAGTTGATAACTAAGTACGTCGTTATACCTACTTAGAGTTTTTGTACACCTCACTTTCTTCGTGACGATTTTTCCCCTATATAACTGGCCGAGGTGAATGTACTTCAAGATCTTATCCGTTTCAATTACATACCACACTTTATAGTCTTGTCGCCAACGGACCCTCAAACTCCGTCCCTAACTGACTTCCTCTTGTTTCCTTGAAAGATCTCACTACCTTACAAAGCATAGAACCACTCTTAAACCCAATGAGTCGACAAATGTTATACGTCCGAACGGCCCCAGGTCGGGACCACCTAGGTCCCATTAAGCTTCCCCTCTGCCTCATCCGCAGGATCCTTTCTTGAATAAATTGATCTTCATATTTCTCTCTGATCTTTCCTTATCACATCACCCTTCTAATCACCTCTTTTCCTCCGACTTATTCAACCAAATACACCTTATGGTTAGTGGTGGATGCATCCGGTGTCCACAGAAAGGTAAGAGGGCTTCCTCTCCTCCGTGACTCCGGAGGGGTCAGACTAGAATCTTCGGATCCGTCTTAATCGTCCGAACCACTCATGGGTGCATGGTCTACCCTTAAGTCGGTCTTCCCCTTTCTTACTGTGCCCCCTTAGTCAGAAAGGTCTTTGACTAGGGTAAAGAAATAAAAAGTCCAAACGAATATATGTAAAACAATATGTATCCCTACTTATGTCTCAGTGCGCCCCAGTCGTCTGGACTGGGAACAGTGTTAGTCCACGAAGTATATTTTAATATGTTTCCAGAATACCCAAAATGTAGTAGAAGACCGGTACTCCGGACGACTGTAAAATACCGGGAAAGACTATTACCAGTCAGTTGGTCTTGTGAACAAAAAAGGTCCCCACTAAAAAAGAATTTGGTTCACGGTGGAAGGTTTATTTCAACGTAAGGATATCCCACTCCCATATCACCCAATGTTAGTTCTTTCCTTAAATGAATTGGATTCCAATTGTTCTAATTAGAATTTCCAATTATGAATAAAGAGGATATACGATCAATATAAGTAATATCCCCGTTCCTTATACCTCTAAATCGTCGTTTATAACCGAGTTGTTTACTTTTTGGGAAGTGGTTATAGTAAAGATTAGTTAGATGATATGATATGATTATTAAAAGATTGAAGAGTTTTCTCAGACATATATCTTTCAAATTTCGTAGAGTACGGAGAGTACCAACCCTCCGACATTTGTTAGTGTACATCGACCTGCTTGGACGAGTCCGTCCGATCTCTTGGAAGTCTCCCCAAACATTCAACGTTGTGAGAACAGTGCGGGTCCTTAGAAATAATTGACCTCGACGCTGAATTGAGGAAGAGGCTCTCTTTACCACTACCCCCTCTCGGGGGGTATTTCAGTCTTCACATCCACTCTCGTATTTTGTCTGAGACCAAAACCCCCATCTACGAGCCCTTGTCCCCCAAAGGACTCCGAGCTAGAGCGGAAACGCATTACGGCTCGGAGGAAGGAGTACTGGAAACGGTTCCCGTCTCAAAGAGCGCGACCGAGGGCCGTGTCCGACTTCACAAATACCGACCACAGACGGTGAAACTTACCGTCTTTTATATTCTACCTAGTTCTCTACTTATTCCGTTATGGTAGGAAAGAGAGGAGGGTGAGAGATTAGAGTGCGACCCCAAGGGGTGACCGATTTGATCCTCTAACACCTATCCCGAGTCCATCTTAAAATAGACACTCCAAAATAAAAAAAGTAATCTTTCTTGATTCCGTATATATTATTTTATAATTGTCAATATGTTTTTTATACCTATTCTTTACTTGTCTATACACTTTTTTTGTTTATCCCGTTTTACGATCACATCTTAGTTCTACCACCAATATGCCCCAGGTGATACGTAGAATAGACGTACGAACAAAAAGTATTATGCCACACCCCATGATGCTTCTTTTTTACTCATCTTGAACCTAACGGGAGAACCAACATTACGGATATCGGAAATTCCTGAGTCACCGGAGAGGGACGGGTGGAACCGTCGGGGTAAGGAGAAGTGAGGTGGAGAGTGAGAGGCGTGACACCGGAGTTCCTAGAGGAAAGTGAAGTGGTTCGGGTGATACATGGTGGAGCCCGGTGTCCTGGAAACGTATACGAGAGAGGAGATCCTTAGAGCGGAACTAAAAAAAAGAGTCTATTACAGAGTCTGAACTCGAGTCCATCGTGAAAGAAGACCCATGAAGGAGGTAGTAGGTGAACGTGGTCGAGGTGACGACATTAAGAATCTCTTTGTATACAAAAGATAGTATTCTGAATAACAATTTGGGAATCACACTGATAAGGAAAGTAGGGTACGGGGTCCTCTGACTGTCAAGGTACTGTCGTCCCGGAGTCGTGTGGGTGTGGGTCGTGTCCCGCACCGACCTCGGGTACGGGTGCTTCCGAGACGTCTTAAGTACTTAAAGAGATTCGTCGGACACCGGGGCGCTTTCTGTGTCGGAAAGAAGCGGGTAAAAGAGCCGATAGATTACTTCTAACCACTTCTTGTCGGAAAGAAAAAACGTGTCTCGGTAAAGTCTGATTTATCAGTCTGTGACGCACAAAAATTCAGTTTTACTTTTGTTGAAATTACTTAGGATGTCTTTTGTATTACGTATAAGGAAAGTGATTCTAATAAGTGAAACACCTTATTTTCTTAAAGTTACTCTTTTAACTACGACAAAAAATCGGTGATTTTACAAGGATCAACCCACGAAACTTTTCCTCGGGGTTCCGATTCTCCGTCAAGAGATTAGAGGGTGGAGAATGTTAAATCTCCCGTAATCTTAGTGTTCCGAAGAAGTGTCGATAACAGAGTAAGGAAGAAGATTTTATCCGTCACAACAGTAGGTAATGGACTTCTACCACTGTCACTGAGCCTCTCCATTTCACTACACGGGTTTCAGTGTGTAGTTCAACTCCTGTCTTACGTGAACTCAATCAAGTTAGTTACCTTATGAAAGACTCGTAGACGGGTGGGAAGGACATGCACCATAGTATAGTCCACGACTTTTTTATCACTGTTATACTACGTAGAAGAACAGAAAGGGTCCAGCCATGGGAGTAGAGAACCAACATACTAGAAAAGAGATCGACCAGTTTCCTCTCTGTAAGTGGAGTTCCCAGAACCTAACTCAAGAGGTCTTTGTCTGACACTCTGCTACTACACCCCTGCTCATCAGGTAACCCCTTTATTGGAGTCTTTCCTGGGTGTTTCTTTGCTCCTTTATTCTTTCACTTCTTTCGAGTATATCCCTCACTCAATGATGACACCCGTTGATGACACCCCCCGACTAGGGTGATCCCTCGAAACCCTCTGACATATCCTGTACAGAGTCTCAACAATGACTTGTTCAGTATTTTTGCAGTATCACATTTTTTGCAGTAATGTCTCCAATTGTATACGATGCAAGTTGTGGTTCCAAGAAAGACAAGGATAGAAAAAAGTTCTAGGGTGTCGTTTTGCCTCTACGCTCCACGTACTCGGCTCTCCTCTCCGTCCGGTCGAGGACGTCTCTTACAAGGTCCCGAGAGGGGTCTTGACACCTAAGTAGAACCGAGGTCGCAAATAGTATCGTTTGGCTTTTTGAAAGTGCATAGACAGAGGATTTATTCTATCCACAAGAAGTCCCCGTTCCTGGTACAGGAAAAGAAGTCCACTTAAGGGGTCACAAATAGTCCCGGACCGACCCGACGTAGAGGGGAGTCTGACCCCGAGGGATTCTCGAGGCAGAGGAGTTTGGCGTGTGAGTGGTGGAGAGGACGTGCGTAAGAAGTGATGTCAGGTAGAGTTCAGGAAGGAGGGTGGTCGCCCGAGCAGGACAACTACTCGAGTCGTATTGGGATAGGTACAGGACAACTACTCGTAAAAATTACAAAGTTAGACTTATAAAATTCCTTGACGTTTGCGTCCCTTCTTTTTTCTCTCTCGTTTTACTTTTACCCCTTTCTTTCCGGTTCATCACCGATTCAAGCAAGGTCGTCCGCCGGGAGTCGGAGCTCCCCTTTGAGATTACGTACGTGTTTTCGGAGTACTTATTAATAAAGACTCGCCGAGTTATAAAATTTACGACCTTTAAAAAAAAGGGAGGAGTCCTCGTAAAGTGTTGATAAATAGAGTCACGTCTGTGACCTATCTTCCACTAATTCAAACTAAAGACCCAACTCCCTACTCGTCTCATCTTTGACCCCACCTCCACTACTCGTCTCCACCTACCCGTACACCCGCCTCCCCACCTATCGTCTACCCTGGGGGACCGGTCGTAGAGTATCCGGTCTCTTCTTTCCAGTTGTGTGTTGTTTGTTCGAACCAACCTAAGATCTTAGAAAAAGGGGATCCTTCGAACCTCGAACCACAAGGACAACAGTGGTCGGGACTGTAACCCGTCCACCCCACCCCCACCTCTCGTCTGTCGACTCCATCTCTTTTCTGTGTTTAAGGTCGATGAACTGAGTACCAATTACAGTTCCCATACCTTTTTAATTTTGAGTTTACGTATCCTCTGAAGAGTCGGACACACTACCATACTGACAGGGGAGGGGTTAAAGAGGAAATCTCATAGATGTGACTCAAGAGGGTTAATCAAGAATTATGTCATGTAACCGATTTGGTATGACTCACATCGTTGTGGAACTCGAGTAGGAATAACCAAATAAAATCGAGTCGAGGTTAGGACACTTCAACTTTCCTATCCATGGTAATAAGAGAGAGAAAAACTGGAGTAACTTACCGTACGTCCTAAAATAATAGGACTGGTCCCTGAGTTGGGTACGGGTGACGTCAATTTTGTGTCTCAGAATCGGTGACCTGGAGGTCAAGTCAAGTCAACGAGTGAGTCAGTACAAACTGAGAAACACTGGGGTACCTGACGTCATGCGGTCCGAAGGGACAGGTAGTGGTTGAGGGTCTCGAACGAGTTTGAGTATAAGTATCTCAGTTACTACGGTAGGTTGCTAAAGTAGGAGACAGTAGGGGAAGAGGAGGACGGAAGTTAGAAAGGGTCGTAGTCCCAGAAAAGTTTACTCAGTCAAGAAGAGTAGTCCACCGGTTTCATAACCTCAAAGTCGAAGTCGTAGCTAGGAAGGTTACTTATAAGTCCTGACTAAAGGAAATCCTATCTGAACAACCTAGAGGAACGTCAAGTTCCCTGAGAGTTCTTAGAAGAGGTTATGGTGCCAAGTTTTCGTAGTTAAGAAGTCACGAGTCGAAAGAAATAACAGGGAGAGACTGTAGGTATGTACTGATTACTTTTTTGGTATCGGAACTGATCTGCCTGGAAACAACTGTTTCACTACAGAGACGAAAAATTACACGACAGATCCAACGAGGAGGTCAACAACAAACGAGTCAATACAGACTGAGAAAACGTTGGGGTACCTGACATCGGGTGGTCCGAGGAGACAGGTACCCTAAGAGGTCCGTTCTGATGACCTCACCCAACGGTAACGGAAGAGGTACCAGGAGGTCCCTTCCGGGATAATGACAAAATGTAAATTCCTTTGACTCGGAGTCTCTCCGTTCACTAACGGGGTTCAGAAGACAAGAAGTTTTCTACTTCGGTTCCTTTTCCGGGGGCCACAGACCTGAGGGTCCGTCGGGAACAGACAATGTGACAGTGACAGAATTGCCAACGGGAGTACCACCATCACTACTCTGTGGTCCGTACGCGTCTGACTGATTGTACGGGACACGTAGGAAGTCCATCCGCAGGAGAGGGGACTTCGGAGGGAGGTGACCGAGGAGACGAGGGATGCCGTAGACGACAGACTTAAGGGGACCCGGGAACAAATGTAAGGGTGGTGAGAACGGGTAGTAGAAGCGTAGTAGGTCGGAGAAGTTGTTCGAGGAACTCCGGTCGACGGTACAGAATACGAAGAGTATATAGGAGGGGTTTCGGGCGCCGCCACGACCCGTGTCTTTACGCCACCTTACCGTAGGGAATCGTGTGACCGTAATAGTATTACCGTTCGAAAATGCGTCGTGAATTGAGTACGGTCCATGACGACGACAGGCTTCGAACAAATGTACTTGAGTAAAGTAGGTGTCATCGTGGTAAATTGCCTGTAGGAAGAGGAGGAAGAGTGACATGGGTACTTTCTAGGCTCTAGATCCCTCCGATTTATTTTAAAGGTGACGATATATCGTTCCCTCACTGGTTCAGTCCTTGCGTTCCGGTAAACCGAAGTCGGAACTCACGGTACGTCACCTCACCACTACTTACTCGGTCACGTCCTCTGTGTTCTCTACGCCCAAGTTAGGGACCCAGTCTTTCTGGGGGACCTCCTCCGTTACCGTTGGACGAGGTCAAAAGAACGGACTTTTGAGGGTACCTGTTTCCTCGGACCACCCTCGACGTTTCCCAGCCTGTACCGTCTCGCTTACTCGCGTGTTTGTACGCACGACGGAAAGTCACGCCTCAGGTGCGTGCACACGAACAGAGTCGTCGACGGAAAGTCACGCCTCAGGTGCGTGCACACGAACAGAGTCGTTCAAACGACAACAAGTTAGTGGTTCAGCACAGACTGAGACGCTGGGCTACCTGACGTCGTGTGGTCTGAAGGGACAGGAAGTGGTAGAGGGCCTCAAACGAGTTTAAGTACAAGTAACTCAGCCGCTACGATAGATTGTTAGAGTAGGAGACGGAGGGAGAAGAGACAGACGAAAGTCAGAATGGGGTCGTAGTCCCAGAATTGGTTACTTTGTCGAGAAACGTAGTCCACTTCATGGTTTCGAAGTCGAAGTCGTAGTCAGGAAGGTAACTTATAAGTCACAACTAAAGGAAATGCTCACAGACCAAACTAGAGAAACGTCAGGTTCCCCGAGAGTTCTCAGAAGAGGTCGTGTTAAGTTTTGGTAGTTCAATCGGGTAAACAAGCGGGTGTTTAAACGATGATAAAATGACTCGTGGATAAAACAGGTCCCGTGTCCCAAATACGAGATGGATGTGGAGATTAAGAGTGTAGGTCTGACGTTTGAGTCACGATAATAATAGTAAAATATCAACTCTCCCCTGTTCAACGAAGGGGTCCCAACGTGTCGACCATTTATCACCCCGACCCTAAAGTTGGGTCCAGACCTGACTTACCAAGGTTTCGGACCCGACAAAGAGGGCCAACACGACATAGTTGGAAGTCAATGAGAGGTGTGAGTCGGGTCGACTCTTGTGTCGTGGCTCCCTGGACGGTCGTCCTCCTCGGAGACCGTCATCTTTACCACTGTTATTTCTACTAAGACCCGTGCGATGGTACCGGAGGTCTGGTATACCGGAACGATGCGACTGGGGGGCACCACCGGTAAGAGGTCGTGAATGCTCTATAGTCGGTTTTTACATACTCACACCGTTCCAGTGTCTACACGAGTGTCACACGAGTCTACACACTCTTTAGGCAAAAGAAATAAAGGATAGTCGGTCAACCTCTCTCACGAGGGTAGGACACCCACTACCCCTTTCCCTCTTCGATTCAAATCGGGTTATGCCATTAGATCCAAACTCAGTTATTAAATAAATAAAATTTATAAATAATTAAATTGAATTAAGTAAATAAACCGACACGACCCAGAAACAACGTTGTACGCTTGAGAATCGACGTCGTACACCCTAGATCAAGGGACTGGTCCCTAACTTGGGTGCGGGAGACGTAACCCTCGCGTCTCAGAATCGATACTGTGGTGGTCCCTTCAGGGGGCTGAGTTGTTAAAGTTGTCGGAAAATTTCCTTGGTGCGTCAAAGACCACCTGTTTCACGACTGGAGAGACAAAAGATGCACGGGCGGTCCTACCGTTGATGCACCTACCCGTCACCGGACGTACTGCAACCCTCTTTTCCCGTGGAGACCGGAGTTCGGTCAGACAAGTACGCGTTAAACCACGGGCCGTTCTACCCTACCACGCAAGATGGTACACAAGTCGTCCTAACGAGACGGCTACCAGTTCCGACGATTTGAAGGGTGAGAAAGAGGGGAGGTCGTCCCGACCCGGCGGGATCTTGAGGCATATCTTGACCAGGGTAGGACAGAGAACAACCACGACTCCTAGGAGACTCCAGGATGGGGCGTCAGAAGGGACTTGGGAGATTCTTTGAGGGGGTAGTCTGAGTGTATTGAAGTCCTATTCGTCTTCGTAGACCCGAGGATAAGGCCGTGGGTCCTCGAGTCCCCACACGTCTCTAGACTTTAGGACGGGAGGCAGTGGGTCGACTGGAGTCATGTCGGTGGCCCCGTCCTCGTCGGACCCTCCACTACTGGAAGAGTTCGGGGTCTCCTTTTCTCCTAGTCTGAGGGGAGATGAGACACAGAGGAAGGGAGTGGGTCGTGCGGAAAGAGGAACCCCTCGAGTCGGACCTCTTTCTAGTCGACTCCCAGAGTAACGGGTGGGTGAATAGAAGTCGAGGGAACGGGGGACTTCTAGGGATCCTGTCCTTACTTCCCCCAGGGGTACGACAGACTACCTACAGGGGACCCACTTCGAGACACTGACACAGGAGGTCCGAACGGTTGTCCACACTCCGTGTATGAGTCGTGTCTGTGACAACTGGAGTGTCGACGAGATTCCTCCGGAACCTTGTCGGGGACCACGGCTACTTTTCCCGGGTCACATCTCTTCAGTGGACGGTCCCAGTGTGACGTACTCGGTGTTTAGGGTGACCCAAGAGGTCTCGGGACCTCTGGTACCTCAGAAACAAGTCTCATTTGAGTAGGAGAGGAAGTACCCCGACTGTCTGAGTGCCGAGTTGGAACTGCCTCCTTCCGACGCACTCTTACGTTAAATCACTCCTTTAATTTTACGTAACTAAAGTATAGACACTTTCTTGTAGGGGTAATGTCTAATCCATCCACAATATTTGACATTTCGGGATTTGTTTCCAATCCCAGTAAAAGGAATGACTCCGTAGGTAAAAATAACCTTTCAACCTTCTCCAACAAGAACGGGTTTCTTACCTTAACCCTCTAGACCCAAGTTGAGCTCGAGACTCTAAAACCCCTTTATTGAGAGGGAGAGACTCGGTGTCAAAAGAGGATACTACCTTTACCGAGAGATTACGGATACTCGAGATTTAAGATGCACGAAGACGTCCAGTGGTTCGTCGACCTCCGGGGGAACGGTTGTAGAGGTCTGAGTCAGGGGGATCACCAAGTGTCATCCGGACCGGGTCCCTACGACTACGGTTCTCCGGTCCTCCAAACCAGGGTGTCCCAGTGAATACGACTCAGACCGTGTCCCAGGGCGCCCCGGGTGTTAGGAGAGGGACAGGGAGGTCCGTCGTCTCCCGGAGTAGGAAGTCCAAGGTGTTCGACGTGGGGACTACACGGTTGAGGTCACTCGACTCCGACCGTAGACGGTAGACGGGTGTTTCGGGAAGAACAGGAGACTAAACTGTTCTAACGTTTCCAGTTCCACCAGCAGGTCCCCCTACCACTCCACTGCTCTCCGTAAAAGGTGCTCTCGTGAGGTGTACCTAAGACTCCAGACCACACCAGTGGACGTCTGTGTAGCAAAACACGTCGCCGTGTACACCTTTACTTGTAGGAGAGGGGTGGTGTGTGTGTGTGCGTGTGTGTGTCTAATTTGTCCTGTTCCGTGTCAAGTGATTATTATTATGGACACGTAAATAATAACTTGCGGATAGTGCATGGTCCGTCAAGAGACGAGAAGTGTGTATACTGAGTATATTTGGGGTCGGATAAGAAACTATAAATGGGAGTAAAATGTCTACCTTAAGAGAAAGGGGGAGTACGGGGTGTCGGGTCGGGGAGGGGAGTGTCGACCCGACGAACACAGGGTTCACACCTGAGATGTAGGTGCAACACCCCTCTCCCAGTCTCAAATTCGCCCCACTCTCTCCCGCCAACACCCTACTTCTCGAGTCTACCGGGGTAGAGGGGGTAAAGACATGTCCTTTCACAAAGTAGGACCGCACCCTGGTCCAAGGGAGTGGACGAGGAGGTACGAGGAGAGGGGTGGGGGTCAAACAATGAAGTCTCTGGACCTACGTGACGGAAAATAGAGATGGACCTCATAAAGCTCAAGATTAATTCAAGTAAAGTCGGGAGACTAAACTCTTCGGAATAGTCCTTATGAATTGGACACGTTTATTATACTCCTCGGTCGGTCGTACCCGGGGCGTACGATTACCCTGACGTGTGTCCTCGTCACCCTCCCGTCTCCCTGGGCTCGTCTCTCCGGTGGTGTTTCGAGGGTCCTCCTCCCTCGGTCCCTTCCCGGGTAGTCTCCTGTCCTCTCCTTGACCGGACCCAGGAGACACTGGGAGTTTCGGGGCCCGGTCGACCGTTGACCTACCGAACCGTTAACCCCAAATCTCCCGACCTCATTCATTTCTCTACGACCCACAGACCGTGGCAGGTGACCGGACCGGGTCGAAGTATCCGACACGAGACGTGGGACGTACGGACCGAAGGACCTCGTGCAGACTGCCCGTCCCCTCTCCCGGTCGGTTTCTACTGGTTCCCTCTACTAGAACTGGGGTCCCACCACTGAACACCCCTGTAAGTCTCCTTCGTTCCCAGCCCCCTCCTTACAACGGTCGGACCTTTACGGGCAGTGACGAAACGGTCATTGGACGAGCCCACTCCGTGGGGGAGACAACGGAGACACAAGTGTGGCCCCGACCTGTTCGACCCCCGAAGCCGGACACGGTGTACCTCGGGAACCAAGAGGTCCCGAAACCCTGGTAGACTCCGACATACTGACCTCGGGGTTGGGGGTGTAGAGAAGTTAGTTTCGTCGACGAGAAATAGACGCTAGATAAACATCCTTTATTTTCTAATACGAACACGTTTTATTTTCTAAGACATCGATTTTTAATCACGTTTAGTACCCCGATCCACTAAAGGAACAAAGAAAGGTTCAGATTGTCAGAATCGAAGATTTTAGACTTGTCCTGGGACCAAGTCACCAGAGAGAGACAAGGACCTTGGTACCCTGGGACTTATATGATGTACAGAAACAAGAAATCAACGATTCAACACAGGATGAGAAAACTCTGTGATACTTGATATCGGGTGGTCCGAGGAGACAGGTGCCTCAAGGGGTCCGTTCTTGTGACCTCACCCAACGGTAAAGGAAGAGGTCCCGTAGAAGGGTTGGGTCCCTAGCCTGAGTGCAGAGCACGTCACGTCCACCTAAGAAATGGTGATTCGGTGCACTTCTCGGGTATAATACTCAATGAAGAGTGGTTGTAAAGAGACCTCAGACGTATCTACTAAGATTCCCGTGGGACGGACGGGGGAATGGTGTGTGCACAGGGTCTCTGTAACCGACTCCACCATGTCTATGATCTCCCTCTTGATCCCCTCTAAGGTTTCTCGGAGAGGAACCCTCACTAGTGTCAGACCCTTTAGACATTGTACACGACGGTCTCGGTGTAGGCCCTTATTGGACTTGGACACTTACTACTCCCGGACGTCTCGCCTCCGTTTGCTACGTCCACCCCATTAGTTCCTTCCGAAGGACCTTCTTTCCCCGTCCTTCTTGGTCTTAGGTGGTTTGACTTACTCAATTCTCACACTCTCCTCGTACATGTTTCCGACGGGACGAGGTTGTCGAGGAGTCTCGGACCTGTTCTACTCTCGGTTCCGCTCCGTCCGGACTATATGGACTTTATCCAACTAAAAAGGGTAGGAGTCTCCTCGACGCAGGTTTGAGGAGACTCCAGACTCCGTCCAGTGTCAGACACGCAACGAAGAAGAGACCTACTTGTACTTGCCTTTTGTACAAGTTTGGTCCAAGTCAGACAGTCTGATCAAGGCGAATGAATTACTCGGGGCTCTCTGTTCATTCGAAACTACTTCCGTTCCTCTCTTCCTTTCCCGTATCTCCGTGCCGGTCCTTTCCGGCTCTTTCTCCCTCCGGTCCGAGTCTGTCGCTTCCGACTCCGATTTCGAACCGAGGGTGCGGAGGGTGGGTAACGAGCAAGAGGCGACGGGTGTCGGTCCATAGGTCGTTCTCTCCTGTTCTTCCACTGGCGCCTCTCGGTACGACCCGTAGAGGACAACGGGGAGAGAAAGAGTCGGGACGGAGGGGACAGACGTGGGGTCCTCTACGAGATGCCCCTTGAGGAGTTCCCCGGGGGACGAGGACCCGAAGGGCACCCGAAACCAGTCACTTATTGTAGTCGTTCTCTAGTCCCACCCTCTGGCCCCACGAGTAGAGAGTCCGGGGTGACCCACCCCAGTGTCGCGGACAGTCCGTCACCAGGAGGTGTGTAGAGTGAGACGGAGACCCACGACCACTCAGACTGGAGGACGACGGGGAAGTCTAGATCCTCACCCCTATTGGGGCCTATGATCGGGGGAGACCAAAGAGACGTAGGACAGGAGTGGAGATTTACCTGGGAAACAATTTGAGAGAACTTTAATGGGTTAAACTTACACTGGAGAAAAAGGACGGACCTGGGACCTATACTACACTCGGAGACGAAGTTGGACTCCGAGGGTCCAGAGCCTCGCGAATTAGGTGAGTGAGAGTAGGACCGAGGTAAGGGTTCGGGGTCGGGGCAAGGCAGAGAGACTCCGTAATAAAGGTTGTAAGTCTGAGACGAGAAACCCAAACATGGACCATCGAGTGAAGAAACAGTCGGACAGGGAGAGTAATGTCTGACTCCGTGTTAGACCAGTGTAACTTCTTACTCATGTTACGGTCCCGAATTGAGGACTTTTACGTCGAAAAGAGGACTTAAAGGACCCACATCCGAAACAACTCGACTTGGTCCAACTAGATCTTTAATTTATTCCTAATTCTTCAACCTTCCACGGATAATTAGGTCGTTAGTCTGTTTGGATACGTTTTAGTAGAACGAAGGAAAGGATTTTATACTTAAACCTTTTTTTTTTAGTTTGTTAACCGAGAAAACAATTAATCTTCTAGTCGTTTTCCACCTGGTCAGCCTATTCGTACAGGTACCCCTTCCCTTCTCTTCACTCCCTCTTCCGGGGGTCTCTAGGTACAATTACCCTCTGGGTACACGGACCGTCTCTTCCGTTACCGTTGGGTGAGGTCACAAGAACGGACCTCTTAGGGTCCCTGTCCCCTCGGACCATCCGACGGTAGAGACCCCAGTGTGTCTCAGCCTGTGCTGACTTCGTTGAATCGTCGTCGTCGTCGTACGCGGACCCCCAGACGTTCCCACGGAAGAGTGGAAGTATAGATCGGGCCTGGGGAGTAGGAGAGACCGTCAGATCTAAAGTTGGACAGAGGTTTCGACTAGAGAAATCAACCACAGGGGTACTAATCTCCCTGAAGGGACCACCGAGTCTACCATTTCTTAGACACACGTTACGTCCTCTGCGGTCAAACTAGGGACCCAACCCTTCTAGGGGACCTCTTTCCTTACCGATGGGTGAGGTCATACGAACGGACCTCTTAAGGTACCAGTCTCCTCGACCGTCCGATGTCAGGAACCCCAGCGGTTCTCAGTCTGTGTTGACTTACTGATTGCGAAACGTGCAAGGTACTAATCTTTGAGTCTCAGGTGCGGGTTAAAATAAAAGAAGAGGGTTTAAGTGAAGGGTCCTTCGGATGTGTACTTCATGTTCTATCGTACCCTCCTAGATGGGATTTCAGGACCCTGGTTAAATCGAGACGGTGGGGTACAGACACACTAGAGTCCATTCGACGGGATGGACAGGGTTTGGAGTCGAAAGAGTAGACCCTTTACTCAGAATCTAGTACCCCGAGAACACTTCTATTCCTTTTACTGGATTGATAGACCGGACACCATCGAATTTTTACGAAAGAAAGAAATAAAGGGTAGGAGGAAGAAATAAAGAAAGAAATAAAGGGTAGGAGGAAGTTTCTATTTTGGTAAAACCCCCGAAAAGGGGTAAATCTAATAACGTTGTCGCAGACGTAATTCGTAGGCAAGGGGGAACTCAGGATGGCGGAGGGAAGACGGTAAAAGACCGTCGTTTAGGGACTTCCGGGGTGGTGGAAGGGTCTGGGAAGGGAGTGTTTCCGTCGGGGGTCGGGATCGAGAAAGACACAAGGTCGGTGAAGATCCGGAGACAAGAGTGTTGGACCTCTCACAGAGTTGAATGAGAAGTGAATCTTTTGATGAGGTTGAAACGTAGAATCCCTTTCTGAGTGAAGGAGACCCTGCGGAACGGATTACGTGGAGGTAGGAAAGGGGCTAAACCCGTTCGGGACGCCGTCCAAGAAGAGTGGTGAGCGTTAGTGAATTACTAGTCGTAGTAACGACGTAATTACAGGCAGGGGGATTGGTCTGACGTCCGACGCCCTCCCGTCCTCGGTGTGGACAAAGTGAAGGGGACTTGGTGCAGACGAACCTTGTACGGCCGTGTCATCCGTGAGTGGTCACGAACAACTTGCTTACTCGCTCACGGGGTGAAGGTCGGCCACTGGATTAAAACCGAGAGAAGTAAGTACCTTAGAGAGAAAGTCTTACGAAAAGGTCTGAGGGACCTTACTGTCACACGATTCAGTACGAGCTGAGAACACGCTGGGGTACCTGCCATCGGGAGGTCCGAGGAGACAGGAACCTTAAAGGGTTCGTTCTTATTGCCTCACCCCACGGTAAAGGAAGAGGTCCCCTAGAAGGGTCGGGTCCTTCGGTGGACCCTTCGGGAGGGACTTTGATGTGACTGAAGAATTAATTATAAAGGGAAGGACGGAGGTTGGTTAGGTAGTCTAAGGAAAACGAAATTGGAGGTTTCAGAAGGACACACGAAACGAATCAACGAGTCAGCACAGGTCGAGAAACATTGGGGTATTTGACGTCCGGCGGTCCAAGGAGACAAGTACCCCTAAGAGGTCCGTTCTTATGACCTCACCCAACGGTACGGAGGAGGTCCTCTAGAAGGGTTGGGTCCCTAACTTGGGTCCAGAGGGCGAAGGATCACGGGTCATATATGTCTTTCGTAGGTGAGTGACCTTAAGGGGTTAGTTGGGGACGATCTTCCGTCGGGGTCATCGGGCGAACGGTAGGGGACTGGGTTGTCAAGAAGTGTGCCGACGAATACGACAAAGGGGACGGACCTCCAGAAGGAAGAGAGAGAACGGTAGACATAGTGTGCTGAAGGTGTCTAGAGACACGTATTGGTGACGGAGACATCTCGAGGGAATTAATTTGAGAGGGGTGTCATTCAGGAGGACGGAGACTCAAGAGGAACGTCGTTAGGTAACTAATATAAATTCGAATCTTGACAAAAGGTCTATAAAGGATTAACGATGTCAAGGAAGGTCCAGTGAGTCGGGAAAGTTTATGTACTAGACTAAACTAGGATTTTTGAACTGTCCCTTCATCCCCGTTCATAAAATTTCTCTTTGAGTGACATTCCTAGTCTTTGGGTGGCTCAATCGAATTCGTCCCCCGAAAATAGTGTTTCTGTGTCCACTTCTCGAACCTTGGAGAGAAGTCCATCGCGGTCGACCAGAGTCCCCGGACCTTTCCGTAGGTCTTTAGAAAGAGTAGAGAACTAGAGAGAAGTGGGTATTGGGGAAGTGAGGACTGGAAGTCGCAGACCCCGTTCCGTGACTGATGGATCCTTTAACCCGAGACGGGTGAGCGTTCGTGAGTCCTGACTACTCCGAAGAGATACGGAGAAGGACGGTGAGATTAACGAGGTACGGTACAAAATACATAAAATTAATCACGAAATTTAAAATGCGGATTTAGAGTTCCGTGAGATCGTTTTCCGGGGAGAAATCTTTAACCTTATTTATTTATTTTAGAAGGGTCCGTCTACTGTCGGTCCTTGGAACTGTAGTAAGTATAATTAGATGCAAGTCCATGACGACAAGACAGTAGACCCAGTCGAAACTCCTGCACACAGACCCCAGAGGGGTGGTCAGGAAAGACGGGATGTGAGGAGGAGGGGTTCCCCGGGACGGGAAGGTTTCCACCTGAGAACCACCGGTGGTGTGAGGGTGTCAAGGAAGGAAATTCTGTGTACAAGAACTGACCGAAACGAGTTCACATCAGTACGAACGACAGGTCACCACCAGGAGGTGGACTCCAGTCTATGCTAGTAGGCCTCTCAAACACCTTGTGTCTCGGTGGGTCTGAAGAAGGGTCTCCGGTCCAAGGGAACCAGACCTCACTCCAGAACACAACGACTAAGGTCATTACGGAGTCCGGCCCGACAGAACGTCGGCTCACGTTTTGGTCTGTCGCGGCACCCTTGGACCTCGATCTGTTTTACGTACGCCGTGTGAGTGGGCGAAGTAATTGACACCCAAGGCACTCCGACGCTAGGGCAGACAGAACGAGTGGCGACACGGGGACCACGTAGCCACCCGACGGACCGTGTGTCACCACCACGAACACGAGTCAGTACAGGTCGACAAGTACTGTGGATCCTGATATCGGGCGGTCTGAGGAGACAGGCACCTTAAAAGCTCCGTTCTTATGACCTCACCCAACGGTAAAGGATGAGGTCCCCTGGAAGGGTTGGGTCCCTAGCTTGGGTGTAGAGGACGTAATCGTCCGTCGAAGAAAAGGTGACTCGATGCACCTTTCGAGGACCTTGTACCATCGACGGGGTCTTTATAAAAGTCTACTTCGACCTCGGTGGAGAAGGGTGTCCACGGGAGACGAGTAGTGTGAGGGTCAACATCCAGGACGATGCATGACGACGACGACGACGATTCAGCGAAGTCAACACAGACTGAGACACGGTGGGGTATCTGCCGTCGGGTGGTCCGAGGGGGCAGGGACCCTAAGAGGTCCGTTCTTGTGACCTCACCCAACGGTAAAGGAAGAGGTTACGTACTTTCACTTTTCACTTTCACTTCAGCGAGCCAGCACAGGTTGAGAAACGTTGGGGTACCTGACGTCGGATGGTCCGAGGAGGCAGGTACCCTAAAAGGTCTGTTCTCATGACCTCACCCCACAGTAACGGAAGAGGCGGCGAATGATCGATCCACGAAAATTCGTTCAGTTGGGTAGGAAACTTCGGAGTGAAAGGTGTAGAGATTTTACCTCTATTACAGTCAGTAGACGGGTGCTTTATCAGGACACCTAATTTTCCCTCGTAAGTGAAGGGGATCACGGGCCGTGGATTGTTCGTCCACCGTTTGGAGTCACCGGTCGTGTCCTGTGTAAGTGGTGGAGTCTCATCAGGGAGACGGGGAGGCAGGACGAGTCCCGAGAAACGTGACGTCAGTGTGGGTCCCTCCGGTTCCCGTCTCCACTCGTCCTTGAGACACCTCGTTCCGGACGGGACCCTCGGGTCTTTACGTCTAAACCCCACAACGAAGACGACTGAATGAGACACTGGAACTCAAACAGAGACTTGTAGAGACCCGGGGACTGGGGGTGGTCGACGGGAGGAGTGTGTGGAGGGGCACGTCAGACACCAAGAGGTCAACCTTTCCAGGGAAACCACTACCACCATCGACGGGAGCTTTGAAGGTACGCTACAGACCGGTCGTCAGCGGTAGGGGCCTACGAGACACCTACTTTCACCTCGTGTGTTAACGTCAAAGCACCTCTTATCAGGGAACTAAACTGTCGGGGACGTCTTAAGGACAACATTGTCTGTCTCTTCGAGCCATGGAGTCTGTGTTGGACGTCTCGGTCAGTCTAAACATCCGGAAGAGAGATAAGATGGACGAGACCCTCCCCCGGTCTCCCGGACCTCCAGTAAAGACGAGTCAGAACCGTACTGTCCGAACGGTGGACACTACCCCGCGGGGTGGACCTACCCCTTCTCGGATAACCAACGCCTGAGGAAGACGTCCAGGACCCTTGACCGACCCGGTGGAAGAAGACAGTGTCTTCTTTACACCTAAGGAACCTACCCGAGTACCACCTCTTCCACTCTCCCTTTGGAACGGGTAGGACCTCCACCCCTTTCTTCCTTCGGTCGAAGTTCTAAAAATTATTTGATGGAGTTTCGTCCTGCACGGACGACGGGTGGGGTCGGACGACGTTAGAAGGACGAATCTTGAAGGTTCGTAGTGTACGGCAGACGTCTTACTGTGTGAGGACGGATTCTACACTCCGACCGATAAAGGTAGAGATCCAACCACGGAGAGATTTCCTTCGATTATCTGACCCGGCGGATTGTCGAGTCTTAGTCTTCCTTATATTAGTTTCGGGTAAAACGACTATAGATCACCACGTCGGTACCTGTCAAATGAATATAAAGAAATCCGGAGATTAAGGGGTAGACATTTTACCCCTACCCCTGCTCTTGTGGGTAATGATCCTAATGATTGTTCTACTTTAATTTCTTAGGTAGCACACGAACCATGTCGCGGAACGGTATCCTATACGAGTCATTTGCTTACCATTACTACTGCTTCTATGACACAAGAACAAATGTAAGTAGGCTCAGACTGACAAATCGTTGGGGTACCTGATATCGGACGGGCCGAGGAGACAAGTACCCTAAAGGGTCCGTTCTTATGACCTCACCCACCGGCAAAGGAAGAGGTCCCCTCGAAGGACTGGGTCCCTAGGTTGGGTGCAGAGGACGCAACCGTCCACCTAAGAACTGGAGACTCGGTAGTATCTTCGGTTACCACTATAATTGTTCAGGGTTTCCAGGAAGTCGTAGAACTCCTATCCTAATCTCGAGAAATTTAGGCGAGCCGTGTGTCCACTCCAGTTTCTTTCGGTTTCTTCCGACCTTCCAAACGTCTCGATCCCCCTCCCCGGACTATTAAACTGACGTTCTCATGTCAAGTACGGGTGGAGGTACATGTAGATGGGACGTCAAAGGCAGAGGGTTTGTGGTATTAATTATGGGTGAATAAGACGGGGTCAGGAGTCAGTGACAGTGATGAATTCGTACCTCCTGTGTACGACCGGAAGAGGGTTCCTTCCGTGCCCTCTCATCGATCCCGGTTGCCCGTTACCACCGACCGACGTCCCCTCGCACGACAACGGAACCGTTTTTTTTTTTTTTTTTTCTTTCTCCGTATTAATTAGACGTCTCGAGAGGAGAGTAATTCGGAAGTGCAAATATGGACTTAATTGAAAAGTGTAGGTCAATTCCACGCACCCTCCGAGACAGGCGGTGGTCGCACTGTTTGCGTCGACACTGATAGTCCCTTTCACCCCCGACACTACTGGGTGGCGGATTCGATACCCACCCACACCCCCTCCGACTCAAAGGTTCAAGGTGGGACAGGGGGACCCAGGTTTGGTCTTTCCCCGGAGTCCTTCTTGTCCTCCCGAGACAGAGACCGGGTCCCTGTCGTCCTCTTGTTCAGGTGTACCGGTGTACCCGTTCGCAACTGGAGGGGAGGGTGGAGAGGACAACCTTGTCTGTCTCCGGAAGGAACCCCGAGTCTAAAATGGTCGGGTCCGTCTCCACCCCCTTGCGGACAAGGTCACTCCCTCCGAATAAGGCACAGGGGTAGATCGAGTTCAACCCTGGATCATACCGTCTTTGTGTGTGTCTGTCTACAACCACCTCCAGTGGGGTCCAGGACAAAAAGAGGTCACCCCTGAATCGAGAGAAATCGAGGGACCTAGGGCTGAGTAATTTGACGGTCACAAGAGAGTCGTCGTAAGACCCTATTTAACAATCGACGACCGTGGAGGAGAGACCCTCGACCCGAGATACTCCCGTAATGAAAAGTCTACGGTCCTCATCCTCCGGTGGGACACATGGGTCACAATTGTTTTCTCCTACTTAATTGTAAGGGTGTTTACCTGAGAGATCCCACAGGGAGGAGGAGGGGAGATGTGGAGGGAGGGGGTGGGTCAAGTTCTGTGAGTCTACAGGAGTTATTCGTCGGGAGGGGTGACGTCGGAACTCACCCGTGAATTTCTACAAACTAATTTCCTCTCTTTCCCTGTACGTTACAGAATCATGTACGTGACAGAGTTATTTCATGTCCGTTTGGAGCAAAATAACACGAAGTTAAATAATTCGAAATCGACTACAAGACAAAACATGTTTAACTTATAGGCATCGTTGGGACGTAACAGTCTACTTCCAATTGTAAAAAATCGTTACTTCACAAAAATTTAATTCCAGACATGTATCAAAAAAATCTGTACTACAATAACGTGTGAGTTATCTGATACCATATCATATTAGTATTGAAACTATATGTAACCCTTTGGTTTTTTAACCGTACTGAGCGAAATAACGTTATATGCGAAATAACACCACCAACCCTTGACTTGGGTTTCAAAGAGATCCCCACAGATAAAAGAAGTACTAGAAACAGGAGGCCACCGAATTTTGGATGACCCCCTCTCTTCTGTCTGTTGTGTCTATCTGAACCAAACGTGCAGCCCCCCACTACTTATGAGTCTTCACCACTTACCAATTTACGGTCCTACTCACAAACCCTGAGTAGTGTGCGAAGTCTCCTCCTTTTGATAACACCCGACCAAGACTCAGTGGCCGCTAAAGAGTCTCCTCCGTTCTAAACCTACTTCGGATGCACTCTCGGAGACACGGTCCGTCACTCGATTCACGTACTGCAGGAAGAGTGAATCAGAGTTGATTAGGATTGTTGGTGGGGTACTAGACCCATAATATTAATAGAGGGGGTAGACTCTCTTCTCCTTTGTCAAGTCCCTGAGTTACTTGGCGGTTCCAGTGTTGCGACCATTCTGCTAAAGTTCGACCCGGCCAGACTGAGGATTTGGGAGACCCAGAATTACGAACTACCGGAGGAGGTTCGACCTTTTGTACATTTTAAAGTTTCCTCTTCTTGATTCTAGGTCTCGTAAGGACCTTTCCGTCTCATGTTCTTTTACCCGTCACGGTCACCAAGATTGAGACCGACCTCTCTTAAAGGTCCGGTCACCATTCTTGAACTAAGAAAAAATTCTTCACAAACGACGGCAGGTGTCGGGATTCTCAAGAGGTAGTCTTCCCTCCCCGAAACCCGAACATACAAAGGGTCCTGCGGGAGGTCCTTTAGGTGGAAATTCATATTTGTCTTTCCAGAGGAACATCTGGGATAGGGGGTTTTGAAGTCCTATAGTCCCGAAAGTCTCTGAGACGGTGGGTCGACTAGGTTATGAAAGATGAGTTAAGTCTAGTTATGTGTAAATACACGGTCTGTGTTTCACGATCTTTACTAATTCCCTGTTAGGAACGGTAATCCTTCTAATATCAGATCACCCTCACTATTCTGTGTTTCCTTTTTTTTTAGTTATACTTACTATTTACGTTTCTACCTTACGTACTAGGGGTGTGAATTTTGTAGTCGGGCCCTCCTTTCCTGTGTCTGAACTTCCGATTCCTTTACTAATTTTCCCCCTTGTCGAGAGACCCATCCTCTGGTAGTGTATCGTTCCAGTGTCTGTGCACCTTGTCCTGTAAAACACAAACTTTCATATTCAGTTAGTTAAATAATTCTCGTACCGGTGTCTCTGTCCCTCACTCCGTCCTCGACTCCAACTTCTCCATCCGTCCCTACTTCGGTACCTTTCAAAACACCCGGACCGTTTCCTCGAACCCAAGTTAGGGCGTCTTCTGACTTCCCGAAGGTCGTCTTAGATTGTATCAAGCAAGTGTAAAATCTTTGTATTGGAACCGATTTTCCCCCCGTCACCGAAAGTGACCAGTTCTAGCTTTGGATTCTCCGACCCTTCCTTCGATGATAGATAGTGGGCTCTATACTACTCCAGAGTCTAGTACCGTGCTTATCATCCCAACCCCTTCTCTCCTGACCGAGTTCTTTGTGAATTCTTCCATTTCTCTACCTTTTAGGGTCCCTCGTTCTTCCTTCTCGGACGACCGACGACTGAACCCACTGACTTGTCCACCACAACGGAAGTTGATTCTGAACCTTGTGTCCCTCTTTTCACCCATGATCACTCTCCCCCACTACTTAGTGAAGACGAAAACAACTCAACTACTATGAATTTCACTGTGGGTCTACCCACGAAGGTCATCCATGGACCTTAGTTTGAGTCCGTTTTCCGACCTCCATACTGTAGCCCTCTACATTTCTCTACTCCAATTTTTTTCCCTCCCTCTCCACCTACTAGAGTCGATACCTCTTGTTCAGTTCTCCTTTCTCCCTTTTAGGTATTTGTCTTAGGGACTCCTTGTCGGTACGAGACCTCCATCTGCCTTCTCCTCTGTGGGTCTCCCTTTGATTTGTCTGTGTCGGTCTTTCAACTTTAGGTTCCCCAGTCTCCGATAGCTCCTTCTTCAACGGGGTTACAGTTTCCGTCGGTTCTCCAGTTTCTAGTTCTGTCCTTCCCCAGGTGACCGGGACCGTTTTACCTCTAATGACACCGTGAGAAAGTCCCAGAACCGTCCTCGCTCTACCGTGAGAATTCAAACCTTTGAAGTCCTCCTAAATTATTTCCCAAAGCTCTGGTCACCGGTACTACAGCCCTCTCGGAGCTCCTCCTACATCACGGGACCCACCCTATTGTCGTTTATCGTACTCACCAGTGGCGGGACTCGTCTCCTTGGTTCTTCTTCCCCTCCAATTGTTCGGACCTCTGTCCCTCTTGACTCTCCTCTCGCGACAGACTGTCCGAACACTTCACCCGTCTCCCTGTTTCGTTTGGACGACTCTGGGGCGTCCATCCCTCGTCCCTTCTATTAGGGACTGGAGCGAAGGGGAAGGGTAGAGGTTGGCTCCGAGGGATAATCCTTTTGGGTTGACATCCACTCACTCCGTCGTCACACTACGTCCAGGAGGTCCAGTCGGAGACCGTCTCCCACCCGTCATCTGTACCTACCCGTCTCTCCTCTACGGGTCGAACCTCGGAGGCGTCTCGAGAAGTCCCCTCGTTACCTTCTCTGGGCTCCCGGAGGTCACCCCCTTGCATACGTCTTACGAACAGAACTACGGTCGTAGGAGACTCGCGAGAAGGATACGTACCAGTCGAAGAGTCCACGTTCAGTCTTCGGAGAGAAAGGGTCGGAGGGAACGTCGACCCCATGGCGGGAACTACACCCGAGATCGTAGTCGGTCTGGTCTCTCGGCGACCTACCTCCTCCCTTACTCCCCACCTTTGTCTCCGGTACACCTTAGGTAAAAGTCGACTCCTACAGAAACCCCCAGTTAGAAACCCCGTATCGTGGACCCCGATCGTCTCTGAGGTCGTATCTGTTACGACCTGACACCCGTGACGAGGGGTACAAGTCGTAGGTCCAGAAGGGACTGGAAGGGGTTCGAAGACCTTCTAGGTGTCCTGAGGAAGTAAATAAAGAAAAGTCGAATTTGATAGATCTCACACAAAACAACGAACAATGATCTTGTGACCGACTACTCCTCCCTCACCCTTCACTCCCGTACCCGTGTTCTTCCGCCTAATTCGGAAATCCCTTTTCTCCCTTTCCTTTCTTTCTCCTGTCTCACAACCCAGTTCCTTCTTATCAAAATCCTTTCTTTTCATGTCCCGTCTAAATACTCTACTCTCTGAGTCTCTTTACCTCTCAATAATAGTAGGGGTGAAATCTCGATTCCTGTGATCCCAGGTCTCTCCAATTAATGGAAGAGTTCCAGTCTGTCATTCATCCCCGTGTCCTTAAGGTCTGGACGACCGAACTTTTGAAGGATGATATTCGTAGAAGACATTGTCGGTGGGTCCGTTGGGGTGGGTTCCATCTAAAGGAATCTTCAATTGTTCAGCATGAACCGGGTTAAACTTTCCTGTCTTTCCCTGTCTCCCGTCTCACTCGACCAACCGATCAATCTCACCTTCTCTGTGGTCAAGTATCACTCACTCAGTTCGACCGAAGTCTCCCCTCTGGGGCAACACATACCACGAATTAAGTAGGGGGTTCTACGGAGTAGAACCTCAGTTTGGAAACAAAGATTTATCGACAACCCGACATACTCAACGGTGAAACTTTCCCCGAGGGTCTCTCTTCGTCCTTCCTTTTCCAAGACCTCGTTTGGGAGTGGTTAGGGAACCCTTCACTCGTAAGGAGTTGTGCCTCCTTTCAGGACATTCCCGGACCTACCGGAGTAGTTTCGGTCGAGAACGTATACACCATACAGTTGCGCACAAGTTCCTCTCCTCTCCGTCCTTCCAATCCTACGTATTCACGGACCTCTCTAAGACTTAAAAGTGAATCTATTAGATCTTCAGCCCTGTTTACAAATGTCTTGTTTACACAACTCTAACGTAAACACGGGAATACGTACCTCCCAAAAACCTCTACAACCGTCCCAAGTGAGTGGGACCTCCAAACCCGGAGACCCTCCCGGACGGGTACATACGCACGTTAAACCAGGTGTATACACTTCGGAAACAGAATGTTCCAACCGTAAATGAGGGGTGTTCGGAGTCTCTCTGGTCGGAATATATCTCTCGGACAAAGAGATAGTGTTGATTCCTCGATTAAAGAGTCGACAAAAAGTTGACTGGTAATAGCTAATTCAGACCTTTAGACCAATAAAATTTCGTTGTATATTTCGAAAAAGGATCCACTTGTGTGAACTCAAATTAAAGTCATTATAAAAGTGCTTGTTGGATATTAATTTCGTAGATTATTTCGAGTCATTAAGTAAATCGACCTAAACACAAATTTTTTTTTGTCTTTTTTCTTTTTTTTACGTCAGCACCTTCAGTTTAAGGTAAGAAGACAATTTACTTGTAATACCAAAAGGACCCATAGAATTAACTTGGAGTAAAAAATTGTCCTTATAATTTGTTTAATTTAATTCGTTCGTTAAAGGGAAAAATCCTAATTTTTTTTTTTTTTCTTCGGTAACTCACCTTTTCGAGGAGATTTTGTGGGTAATCACCCTCCGCGACCCCGTTGTCGCACCCGTAAACGAAGTTAAATAGTCACGTCTTCGAGGTCGGGACTCTTCAGTTATAAACTCCGGTCCAGACGGTCCGGGGTTCCGTTCTCACAATCTGACCCAGGAGGTTCTTCGTCTGATGTTCTACCCTGATCTACACGTGCACTAATTTTTTCCCGTCATGGACACTCCCCTTCGTACGTCTCCCACGACCCCTTCCGACCCTCTCGACGGTCTGGGTTGGGCCCACGTCCAGACTAGGCCCTCCCTTCGTCTCACCGGTCCTTTCTTCCGACACACCCTCAGAGAGTCCGATCCTTTCCTAGGTCGGTCTGACGGTCTCAGGAACTCGGTTTCACCGGGTAGTCTCCCAGGGGGAGAGACCTCACCCAAACGGTACGAGTCTGTGACCGACCCTCGGTCACCAAAGTCCGTCCTCGACACCCAGTTCGTACTCATAGTATCAGTCTGTAGACCCTCTGCGTAAAGGTGTCAGTGGGGAAGTCACAAGAAGAAGGTGGTGCGGTTCACCGGAGGAACCCAAGACTGGCCAAACTGTGGTGCCTGACCGTTCCTGTTCCGTCGACTCCCTATAGTTAAGGGTTTAGTTCACTAAAAGTCCGTTATAAACCCTTAACCGAGGCCCTCCGTTACTGGAAAACTACTTGTCTGCCCTTCCTTCCTGGGTCCGTTCCGACCCCTCCTTCATCCCGTCCCACCTACCACACCTGTCGTTGACGTCAGGGGTCGGTGACCGACCCCACCTTCTGAAGGGACTCTTACACGACCTACGAGGTATCCTGATGTATTTTGGTCTCCTTTCTTTGATTCGTCCGAGGTCCGAAACCTTGACCGGGTAGACCTCCAGTTCTCTCCAGGGAGTTCTCCACTCCCTGAGTCCTCGGTGTGGGGATCGTGAAACCCGGGTGTCCGACCACCCCTCGTAGCAGAGTTGTCCTCTTCCCTGGTCTCTGCGTCACAAGTACCGACCTGGAAGTGTGGGGTCCGGACGTCCCTCGAAACGGAGGGAAATGGGGTGAGAGACTGACACCAAACGTTTCAGAATCTAGGTCCCGTCTCAGTTCTTTTCATTCATATTACCTCATTCTCCGAGGACGCACCACTTCCGTGACACAGACGGAACCCCCCGCCCCCCGCCCCACCCAGAGGTCAGATTTCCTCTTTTATGTCAACGTCGGGAACTTCTCAGGGACTAGACTGTTCTTTTTGCGTCGGGGACAAATAAGTGAGGTGTTTGTAATTAGCTCGTGGATGACATGTGAACTATATATAGTCATCAGTTCATTCTTACTAGGGACGAAAGAACCTCCCTCTATCTGTTATTAATTATGTAATATGATTTATGTAAAAGATCACCCAATCTCCGACTTTTGATGGTACCCTTTTCTCTTTAAAGCTGTCAGATTCCCTCTACCCCACCTTGTCTCTCCCCTAGAGTTAAAATTTACTTCATCTGTCCCAGTCGGGGTACCTCATGTCAGCACACCCTGTTCGGTACACCTTTGGACCCCCTTCTCGAGAGTTCGTTCCCCTTGTCTGACACGTTTCGGGACCCCTACCCTCACCCGAACTATACAAACTCCTACCGTTCCTCTGACGACTAAAGTCCCGTCTCTCACCTTCCCTGCTCGGGACCCTCCCCTCCCAATCCTCCACCACCCGTGGAAGAGTGCGTCCAGGGGTGTCCGACGACACTACTGAGACCGAAAGGGCGACTCCCTTTACCCCCCGGTACCGTCCTAAAACTCGTCTTTTCTCTAAATTTAAAATTATCCTAAGGGAGGGCGATTACACATCTCTTATCTGACACCCCCACTCCTCATTCACCTCTCCTGACCCTCCACTATTTCGTTTCTCGCTACTTCGCGGGGACTAGTCGCTACCGTCTCACCGACGATTCTTCACTGGGTGGCTCAGACCCTCGTCGAACTTCCTAAACGGTTGTGCGACCTACACCGGACCCTCTCCTTCCGTCGTAGAGGCGCTTAACTCCTCATGTCGATGAGTTGCAAGACGGGAGCTCCGAGGGAGAGACGTGTTAGTGTGTGTTGTTGTGTGTCCCGAGGACTTCGGTGTTCGCGTCTCAGTCTCCCAGTCTCCCTCCTCGGCCAGTCGGGACCGGATGGACGTGGGGTAGGGCCCTTTCCGTAGAACCGCTCTCAGGTAGGGTTCGGGATGCGGGTGTCTGTGGAGAATCTAGTTGTGGCGGCAGTGTACTTGTTGGGGGTCCTTTCACGTCATTGAGTTAAGTTGACGTGGCGAGGTATTAGAGCACAGTTGGAGTGTCGACTACTAATGACAAAATAGTGTCCGAGCATTTCAGGGGTGTAACGGTACTTAGTGCCTGTAAGATGGTCACTCTCGGTCTTTTACGCCGGTTGAGGTCTCTCACGGCCGAACTGTTCGTCGACGACGTCAAGAGGACTCCAGTGGAAAGTGGTGGCGTTCCCAGAAGGTGGACGAGCGAGACCTTTAGTCCCTTGTTCAGACTTACTGAGGTGAGGTCAGAGGTCAAGGGACAACGACCTTTTTATAATTTACGGATCACAAGAGACCACATTGTCTGATTTACCGACTGTCGTACCATATCTCCCTTCATGGACCCCAAAACTCACGTCTGTAAATTGAGGACACAGACGAGAAATGGGCAACATTTCTCATGTTGTTGGAACCCGCTCGGTAACTTCCGTAGGATTGGAGTCGTAGCAGTAGACATTTTTCCATAACATTTCGAATTTACTCTATTACAAACGTTGTGTGAAACTTTTATCATTTAGCGACCTGTAAATTTAACGTCATCGATAATCCAGTGTTGGGTCTGATGGTTCGGGGTTTGGTCCGTCTGTGGAACTTGGTCCCTCTTCCGGTCTTGACTCCGTCCCGTCACCCAATGTCGGTCCGTTCCTATCGACCGTAGTGTTTCATCTCCTTCTTTCTCTCTCTTTCTTTCTAAACAAAATTCCTTAACCAAGTGTACTAATACCTTCAACCGTAAAAGTTGTAGACGTCCCATCCGGGAGTCCTACCTCTAATTCAAAGTCAGACTTCCGGAAGATGACCGACTTAAGGAAGGGCGAGACCACAAGTCCCTTCTAGTTGAAACGGAAGTTGACTGACCTACTCAGTCCTCCCGGCTCCTCCCACGTCCTCCCGGCTCTCCTCGATGAGGTGTAAGTTCCAATGCTTCCCGCTGGCACTCCTCTATGGGGAGCAAGTTCCATTCCTCGTCGTCGACGTGAAACGACCTCGTCGGCACTTCTCTATGGGGTGAAGGTTTCATTCTCTTTGGGTTCATTCTGCCATCCACAACGCTCTCCCGTAGTCTCCTGTCTGTGTGACTTTGGTTTAGTGTCTGTTGATCAGTTAGATGAGTGTGCCTGGTGTCGGAACAGATTGAGTTACTTTGATTCGGTACGGTACGACCCGGGGGGTTCTACCCGCCCAGTACCACCTCTCCAGACTGTCTTACACTAGGTGACCTCTTCCCTTACCGTTTGGTGAAGTCATAAGAACGGAACTCTTGGGGTGCTTGTCATACTTTTCCGTTTTACTATCCTATGACTTTCTCCTTGAGGGGTCCAGCCATCCACAGGTTATACGATGACCTCTAGTCACCTCTTTATTGAGGTCTTTCTTACTTCCCTACCTCGGTTTCGTTTTTGTTATGGGTCGACACCTACACTGACCACTATCTTCGTTCCAGGCTACGATATTTCTCGTTATAACGTATCCTTGGACCTTACAATCCAGGTACTTAGTTCCGTTTAACCTTCACCAGTTTGTCCTCTCACTTGTAGTTGTAAGATCCTTAGTCGTTTGGTTTTACCTGACCTTACCCACTTAAATTGAGTCTACTGGTAATATAGATGATGACACCCGTCCTTAGGGAATCTTCTTCACCTCATCGGTGGTACCAGTTGTTTTCTCAGGTTTTACGTCATGAACCTACGTTAGAGTTTTTGTCTTACTAGAGACAAGCAAAGGTTCCGTTTGGTAAGTTATAGTGTCAATAGGTTCGGATACAGGGTTGGTCATTACGACTTCTTCGACTTCAACTTACCAAGATACTTCTGGATGTAATGGAAAATCTTGATTGTGGGTTTTTTCTACAGGAAAAGTAATATCCCCTGACCTTACGTTTTCATCCTTCAGTTCTTTGTGGACCCCATTGTCCGTTTAAACCGGAACCTCATGTCTTATTTCGTCCCGTTTCCGATTATCTCAAAACGGTTCTCTTGTGTGACCAGTATCGTTTGTGGGAGAGGGTTGTTGTGTTCTCTTCTGAGATGTGTACCTATAGTGGTCTACCAGTTGTGGTTTTAGTTTAACTAATATAAGAAACGTCGGTTTC
Source organism: Capra ibex (assembly GCA_006410555.1). Lineage (NCBI taxonomy): Eukaryota > Metazoa > Chordata > Mammalia > Artiodactyla > Bovidae > Capra > Capra ibex. The sequence goes on along the minus strand of SJYO01000647.1, from coordinate 30,101,359 downwards.
TACCTCTTCGAGATATGTCAGTCGTTTTTGTTCTGGCCCTCGACTGACACCGAGTCTAGTACTTGGGGAATAACGGTTTAAGTCTGAATTTAACTTCTTTCGTCCCTTTTGGTGATCTGGTAAGTCCATACTGGATTTAGTTTAAGGAATACTAATATGTCACCTTCACTCTTTATCTAAATTCCCGGATCTAGACTATCTGTCTGACGGACTACTTGATACCTTACTCCAAACACTGTAACATGTCCTCTGTCCCTAGTTCTGGTAGGGGTACGTTTTCTTTACGTTTTTTCGTTTTACCGACAGACCCTCCGGAATGTTTATCGATACTTTTCTTCTCTTCGTTTTTCGTTTCCTCTTTTCCTTTCGATATTCGTAGACTTACGTCTCAAGGTTTCTTATCGTTCCTCTCTATTCTTTCGGAAGGAGTCTCTAGTTACGTTTCTTTATCTCCTTTTGTTGTCTTACCCTTTCTGATCTCTAGAGAAATTCTTTTAATCTCTATGATTCCCTTGTAAAGTACGTTTCTACCCGAGCTATTTCCTGTCTTTACCATACCTGGATTGTCTTCGTCTTGTATACTTCTTCTCCACCGTTCTTATGTGTCTTCTTGACATGTTTTGTCTAGAAGTGTTGGGTCTATTAATACTACCATACTAGTGAGTGGATCTCAGTCTGTAGGACCTTACACTTCAGTTCACCCGGAATCTTTCGTAGTGACGTTTGTTTCGATCACTCCTCTACCTTAAGGTCAACTCGAGAAAGTTTAGGGTCTTCTACTACAACACGTGAGTTATACGGTCGTTTAAACCTTTTGAGTCGTCACCGGTGTCCTGACCTTTTCCAGTCAAAAGTAAGGTTAGGGTTTCTTTCACGGTTTCTTACGAGTTTGATGACGTGTTAACGTGAGTAGAGTGTGTGATCATTTCATTACGAGTTTTAAGAGGTTCGGTCCGAAGTCGTTATTCACTTGGTGTTTGAAGGTCTACAAGTTCGACCAAAATCTTTTCCGTCTCCTTGGTCTCTAGTTTAACGGTTGTAGGTAACCTAGTACCTTTTTCGTTCTCTCAAGGTCTTTTTGTAGATAAAGACGAAATAACTGATACGGTTTCGGAAACTGACACACCTAGTGTTATTTGACACCTTTTAAGACTTTCTCTACCCTTATGGTCTGGTGGACTGGACGGAGAACTCTTTGGACATACGTCCAGTCCTTCGTTGTCAATCTTGACCTGTACCTTGTTGTCTAACCAAGGTTTATCCTTTTCCTCATGCAGTTCCGACATATAACAGTGGGAGGAATAAATTGAATATACGTCTCATGTAGTACTCCTTGCGACCCGACCTTCTTCGTGTTCGACCTTAGTTCTAACGACCCTCTTTATAGTTATTGGAGTCTATACGTCTACTATGGTGGAAATACCGTCTTTCACTTCTCCTTGAGTTTTCGGAGAACTCCTTTCACTTTCTCCTCTCACTTTTTCAACCGAATTTCGAGTTGTAAGTCTTTTGCTTCTAGTACCGTAGACCAGGGTAGTGAAGTACCCTTTATCTACCTCTTTGTCACCTTTGTCACAGTCTAAAATGAAACCCCCCGAGGTTTTAGTGACGTCTACCACTAACGTCGGTACTTTAATTTTCTGTGAATGAGGAACCTTCCTTTCAATACTGGTTGGATCTATCGTATAAGTTTTCGTCTGTAATGAAACAGTTGTTTCCAGGCAGATCAGTTCCGATACCAAAAAGGACACCAGTACATACCTACACTCTCAACCTGACACTTCTTTCGACTCGTGGTTTCTTAACTACGAAAACTTGACACCACAACCTCTTCTGAGAACTCTCGGGGAACTTGACGTTCCTCTAGGTTGGTCAGGTAGGATTTCCTCTAGTCAGGACCCACAAGAAACCTTTCTGACTGCGATTTCGACTTTGAGGTTATGAAACCGGTGGACTACACTTCACAACTGAGTGACCTTTTCTGAGACTACGACCCTCCCTAACCCCCGTCCTCCTCTTCCCCTGCTGTCTCCTACTCTACCGACCTACCGTAGTGGCTCAGTTACCTGCACTCAGACTCACTTGAGGTCCTCAACCACTACCTGTCCCTTCGGACCGCACGACGCTAAGTACCCCAGCGTTTCTCAGCCTGTGTTGACTCACTGACTTTACTTGACTTAACTTGACTTGACTGACCTACTCCGAGTGGGTACGATGTCTCCTGTTAAACGGAATGAGTTTCGGATGATTAAATGAATAATTAGAGGAGGTTTTTTTACGGGAGTGTCTTTGTCCGTCTTGTAGACTGGTTCATAGTCCACAAACCAGGTCGGTTAGATTGTGCATTGGAATTGGTAGTATCTGGAATGTGTTTTGAGAGCATATATTTCATCTATTTTCTCTTGGGTAGTCTCAACTTCTCCCTCTCCTCCTGGTCTCGGGTGACTGAGACATCGGGGAGCAGAAGATGTTACTGATGTCTCTGAGGTTTCTTGGGTCAAACTTTTTGGTGACCAGACCAAAGGTAATCCCGACTGAAGGTGAGTTCTGCATTCTATTGGTTTGACGTGTGTCCAGCAAACACGATCAAAACGGTACAGTATCGAGACCGAGTTGACGTTTGAGGAACTCATAGGTTGGGTGAGCGGAGACGTCCGGGTCGAGTATTGTGACCCGCCCATGTGTCCCCCATCTGTGAGTCACATGTACGACTTACTTACTCGTTTACCTACCTACGTCTCTATTTCTGGTAAGTCTTAGACCTTTAGGTTTGGCTCTTTCTTCAAAGAGCCTAAAGAAACCTAAGACGGGTCTTAGTCACCGTCACGGAGTCTTGATTTCGGAGGGAGGAGGGACCGTGTCCGCCCTCTTCACTGACTTGAGATCGCCTCCGGGGTCCACGACTCTGCGACGGTAAACGTGGGGCTGTTGTTTACGTCTGTTTTGAGGGGGAACCGAAAGTTTAAGTGAGGTGTTACCAAGAACGTCGTGTAAGTGACATCCGACGATCATTTTACTCAGACGTAGGACCCTTGTGCAAGTCTCACTACTCTCTTCCGTTTAGCGGGTCCCTTCGATGACGTCTTCCTCTTTTCTCTGAATGGGGTCCCACCGTCTCAGATTGTTCACCCTCTTGGTCCTGAACAGACAGCTGATTTTTGGTTTACGTCCTATAACCAGTCAGAATGTCTGTACGACAGACGGTCGGTGACCAGACTCCCAGAACCCGTGTTCCGTCCTGTACACCGGACTTCCTTTTTCAACAAACGTGTGACTCACTCCGGATCCTCGGTGGAGACCCACCTCTCCCCGGAGGACTATGGACCATTAATTAGTCCCTGTCTCCAAGGTAGTCGGAACAGAGGAGACATCAGAGGTCTCTGACTCTTTAAAGGACGGTCGACAGTCGTGTCGACGAGACCCCGGGGTCCCACGGAGTCCATTTCGCTCTTCTCCGTGACGGTCCCGTCTCCTCCTTGTTACTCGTTTCCTTTTTTATTACTGTTTCCTTGTGAAACCGTTGAGAGAAGAGGGAGAGGGACTACAATCCTCTGTAAGGAAATTCCAGTCACTCCCTCCCCGTGGAAGGATGTCCCAACGGACATAAGGTAAAGACTCGTTCCGTTTGTTTGGATAGAGGTAGGATGTAGACCTGTCACTGTGACAGGACCACCGGACAATGTTAGTGGACCCCGGAAAATTTTTCGAGACTACGGACCCGGGACTGGGCCCATGGGAGAATGAGTCAACTAACCCCCTCCTCGGGTTCGCAACCGTAAAAAATTTCAGTCGGTATGTTAAGATTACACGTCGGTCCAATCTCTTGGAGACTTAATCTCGAGATCCGGGGGTGGTGATTTTGGACGAGGAGGTGTGGGAGAGGGACTGGAGGTCTACGTGTTTCCGTGGGAACCGGTGTAGGGATGGTCCGTCCTGAACAGTCCTACCGGACGTAAATAAGTACGAAGACGTCTCAAGGTCTGAAGGGTGAAGGGGTAGAAACAAAGCATTTAAGAAGAGGCAGGAAGTCTGGGACCGGAGCGCGGTAGAGGAGAGATTTCGGAAAGGACTAAAGACGTCCGGTCTGCTCGGCCACACGAAAACTTGGGGTGAGGGAGAAAACACGACGACGGAGACACTTACACAGACGGTGGACCATGAAGTAGTAGAGATAAGTAGACTGAGAGTCAATTTGTGATTCGAAAAACTCCTGTCCTTACTAGTACTTAATCGTATGTAATTGTATACATCTAACAACGATAAGTCAGTAAGTCAGGACAGGCTGAGATACGCTGGGGTACCTGACGTCGTGTGGTCCGAAGGCACAGGAAGTGGTAGAGGGCCTCTAACGAATTTGAGTACAGGTGACTCAGTCACTACGGTAGATCGGTAGAGTAGGAGACAGTAGGGGAAGATGAGGACGGGAGTTAGAAAGGGTCGTAGTCCAAGATAAGGTTACTCAGTCTAGAAACGTAGTCCACCGGTTTCATAACCTCGAAATCGAAGTCGTGATCAGGAAGGTTACTTATGAGTCCCGACTAAAGGAAATCCTAACTGATCAAACTAGAGGAACGTCAGGTTCCCTGAGAGTTCTCAGGAGAGGTGTAGTAGTAAACTTTCGTAGTCAAGAAACGACGAGTCTGAAGAAATACCAGGTTGAGAGTGTAGGTATGTACTGATGACCTTTTTCGTATTGAAATTGATAAGTCTGGAAACAACCGTTTGATTACAGAGACGAAAAATTATACGACAGATTCAAACAGTATCCAATAGAAGGTTCCTCGTTCGTAGAAAACTAGAGTACTGACGTCAGTGGTAGACGTCACTAAAACTTCGGGTCCTTTTATTTTAGAGAGTGACAAAGATAACAAAACGGTAGATAAACGATACTTCACTATCCTGGTCTACGGTACTAGGATTAAAAAACTTACACATTCGGTTGATTCAACTACAAGATTATATTAAATATATTAAATTGTAATTTTATACACACATAAAATTATATAAGATAAATGAATGACGAAATAAAGTACAGAGGATATACTACCTACTAGACTTCGGGTCCTTACACTACAATATATTCCGACGACAGAAAGAAAATATAAGGGATATCGCGTAGACGGTGTTTCTTCAGGTTATTTAAAGACAGCTTACTCACTTACTGAAAACAGACCCCTTTTTGTCTGTTCTATCGTATACTTAGTCCTTCACTCCACGTCTGTTGCGACACACACGGGTAAAGAGTCGCGGGGGTACATCAATCTAACCCACCCAGGTACCCCGTACCGTCTGCACTACATTCGGTGTAGGTCGGGACCGGACATTGTGTCGGGTACACTAAGACGTGAAGAGAGACGGAGACGAGTCACTGGGACCCCCGGCCGGACTGTATCGGTACCCTGTGTCTTCCCGACACGGTTGAGAGTCTCCAGAATTTTCTCTTCCTCTTTATTTGGAAAACACGAATTGGATGTTCTAAACACTCAGTCACACAATGTCCTTGTTTCAGATCAAATAGGACTGATTACATCCTACTAAAACCGATGGTCATTGTCAAGTACTGATTTTCGACCTATTTTTATCCTCAAATGAGGAAAACATTATTTTGAAAGCCTCCATCCACCAAGGACCCCAACTCGTCCTCGCACAGGTGTAATTCTCCCTGAGCCTGGTAAGGGAGGGTAGTTAGGACGGTGGAAGGCAGGTGGTGAGGAGGTGAGTGTGACCGCTCCACCGTAGGTGCCAAGGATAATAGTGTAGGAATGTAGTGTCGTGTTACAGGATTCGTCATTTTTTCCTTCTCCGTTTTCGTGGGAGAGGAGTAGAAAGGGAAAAATCCTCTCTCGTTCCTAAAAGGGTCTTCGGGGTCGTCTGGGAAGAACTATGGAGTAACCGGTCTTGATCCAGTGGACTGGTTGAGACCGACGTTCTTCTTGACTCTCCTTTCTTACTTCGTAAGGGGATAAAAGAGAGTCCTTCACCCGACACGGTCCACCCTTATCGACCCACAGAGACGGAGGTGTGGTTCGGACCCCTGTGTCTTTGACGGACTTCCTCGGTTCGGTTTCCACCCTCCAAACGGACGAAGTGTAATTGATACCGTGTAGGGCACGTTCTTGGATTAATCATTAACATTAAATATGGACTCAAACACTAAACTCCTCTCGTGGCCCCCTGAGTAACGACGGAGACTCTCCGTTCTATGTTTCCGTCCTAGTAAACAAAATAAAGAAGGAAGTTTTCTAAGAATACTCCGTACAGAAAATACCGATGTATGAGTAATATAAAGTTTATGTAAGTTCATAGGAACTACATAACGGTTCTCAGACCTACTAAAAAAAAGAGGGAGGTTACAAGAACATATGACGATGACGATTCAACGAAGTCAGTACAGGTTGAGACACTCTGGGGTATCTACCGTCGGGTGGTCCGAGGGGGCAGGGACCCTAAGAGGTCCGTTCTTGTGACCTCGTCCAACGGTAAAGGAAGAGGTCACGTACTTTCACTTTTCACTTTCACTTCAACGAGTTAGCACGGGTTGAGAATCGCTGGGGTACCTGACGTCGGATGGTCCGAGAAGGTAGGTACCCTAAAAGTTCCGTTCTTATGACTATGAACATCCATTTTAACCCGTTCGAGTACCGTCTCACCCGAAACGAGAGAATGTCCTTCAGACCCAACCCCCTTGAGGAGACTGATATNGTACTTTCACTTTTCACTTTCACTTCAACGAGTTAGCACGGGTTGAGAACGCTGGGGTACCTGACGTCGGATGGTCCGAGAAGGTAGGTACCCTAAAAGTTCCGTTCTTATGACTATGAACATCCATTTTAACCCGTTCGAGTACCGTCTCACCCGAAACGAGAGAATGTCCTTCAGACCCAACCCCCTTGAGGAGACTGATATCATCGTGACTATTTGGTGCACCCGGTCCGGTAACCGTACACCCGATTCCTTTACCAGTGTGTCTGTAACACTAAATCCCCCGGGCGTCCCGGTACGACGTGGGTCCTTTGGGGAGAAGGTCTACGGATTCAGGTCGTACCTTAGTGGGGAATCCAGTTTCGTAATGAGGGGGGTTCAAAGTACGTTACAAATGAATTGTCTTCTACTTTCGGTCACCCGAGGGACGCCGACGATCCTCCTCTCGGTCCTGTCTATGAGTCGGTCAACAACTTTATGACTGCGTGAGGGGATGGTCCGTCCCTTGTCGACGGGACTCAGGGGTTCACGGGAAAGGAGTGACGGCGGGGTCGGAGAGGGAAATCCCGAGGACAGGAGGGGCATTGGGTCGTTAATCTCCCAAGGGAAGACTACAATGACCCCAGGAAGTTCTAGGAAATCAAGACTAACTAGTGGCGAGAATGACCAATGACTTATCAAACCAAAACACAAAAAAAAGTGAAATGTTATAACATAACCAAAACGGCATATGACTGTACTTAGACGGAGCCCACATGTACACAAGGGGTAGGACTTGTGGGGAGGGTGAAGGGAGGGGTAGGGTAGGGAGAGCCAGTCAAACTGACAGTGAAGATTTGTGTGAAGGTTCACCAGATAGACTTCCGAGGGAAAAATCGACTTTTTTTTTCTATCGTTTATAACGTAAGATACGGTATTACATGGTCATTAACAAAAGTAAACTTTCGTTTCAAAGTTTTAGGATAGGTGGTTTACTTTTACAACCAGGTTCTTCTACGTGTTACCAGGGGGACACCGAAACCAGGAAGGTCGTGTTAACGACCCACAGGGACCCATCAGCCTCTTGGGTCGACCTCTTAGTCCTCCAATTTCACAACAACGGTCTTGTAGTAACGTGTTGACGTGTATGCCGAGGATCCTCCGCTTTTGGTTGAGGGAGTCAGGGGTCACACATGGGTTTGGAACAAATTCTGTTTTGAGGTGCCCATGAGGGTCGGCCAGCCGTGGTCCCGTGGTCGTATTGCCCCAGTAAAGGGCGAGGAGGTTAGACGAGTGCGGAAAGACTGAGAACGACAAAGACGGTCGCCCCGACGGGAAAGGAAGTCGCGTCCAAAGTTTCAGTTCGAGTTTCGATGTAGTAGGGGGAGGTCTCGTCTGGGGGTCCGATATTAGAGAAAAGGAAGGCACAAAAAAAAAAAAAGAAAATTTGGATAAGATACCGAGTGTTAGGAAAGATAAGTCGTAATCTCAATAAATATAACTAGAAAACTTGAGCTGACACTCGAGGAACTCCCACCCTGGTACGTCTCAACTTGAAAAATAAGACGTGTCACAAGTCACGACATAATCTGTACCACACTCGTGCGTCCTTTACAAATCATTGATTTCCTGTTGTGAGTGGAAAATGTATAGTTGTAACCAATTAATGTAAAAGTAAAGTACTCTTCTACCTCTCTCGTACGTTTCCGTTTCACTTCCAGTGAGTTAGCACAGCTGAGAAGACGCTAGGGTAGGTACCTTAAGAGGTCCTTGTGAGGTCTTATGACCTCACCTATCGGTCGACAAGGGAAGAGGTCCCCTAGAAGGGTTGGGTCCCTAGTTTGGGTCCGGAGGGGGTAACGTCCACCTAAGAAATGACCGACTCGGTGTTCCCTTCGGGTTCTTATGATCTCACCCGTCGGACAGGGAAGAGGTCACCTAGAAGGGCTGTGTCCTTAGCTTAACCCCGGAGGACGTAACGTCCGTCTAAGAAATGGTCGACTCGATGGTCCCTTCGGGGTTTCCCCGTCCGGTAAAACTACCCTTCCGTTCTTTTCCAAATCCACTTTCACCCGGGGCTCTGGTGAGACTCGGTCGTCCTCCCACTTCTACACACCCCGTGAAAGGTAGACATAGTGTCCAGACTTTTCTGTCGAGTCGGGACTCACACCGAGACCCCGGTGTTGCGAACCCAAGTTTCGGACCGAGAGTATGGAACTCTTGAATTCTCTTGAGAATTAAGAGACACCAAGTCAAAAGAGTAGATATTTTGCCTACGCTCATCGAGGATGAGAATAAGTAAACAAACTTTTCTAATGACTCAAGTATGTACATTAAAGTTGTTACTGATCGGTTAGTACGAGTGAACTATGTATAGATGATAGTGGTATAAGAGGCCTAGACAAGTTGAGAGTCATGTCGGATCTGTTCGACCCAGAGGGTACAACAGTAGGGGGAAAGGAAACACTATGACCCACTATGTGTCAGTGGGTTAGGGTAAAAGGAAGTGGAGGTCTATAAAAATTGTAAGAGTCTAATTCGTGTGACCTGAATGTCGAAAATCTTCGGTTTAAAGAGACGACTGACGCAGCCTACAAAAACTTCAATTGTTGTTGTTGTTTTTTCCGTGTATTTTTCAATCGATATACAAGGTAACGGGTGGAAGACGTTTTAAAGAAAAAGGAAGGTCTTTTATCAGGGAAGTGAAAACAATACCATGAGTTTGAAAATGTGAATCTTTAATTAAGTCCCTTAAGGATCACCAAGTCACCAATCTTGAACCATGTTCCGGACCCAAGTTAGAAATAAATCCCTTGATTCTAGGATGTTCGGAGTCCCGCACTGGTTTTGTTTTATTTAATTAAGTTACATTATCTAAATGAAAGTACTTTTTTTTTCCCCCCCCCTAAAAAAAACACACACTTTTCAGTCATCAGTCAGTGTTAAATCGTATTTAAACAAGTTAGTCTAACGGAAACATTGTGACTCTGGTTAGGTAAACCTTTTGTCTCCATACCCACCTAACGCTAAATTTCGTCCTTTTCCGTTAAAGTCTCGTATAAGTCTTTCCTGTCCGGACCCCCTTATAGGTCTCATCTGATCATCTCCAACCTTACCCACTCTCCATCGGGTTCTCAGTCATTTGGTCCTTTGAACTCAGGTTCTCGATCTATTCCCGTCCCCTTGTTTTCTTTCTATTCTTCCTTGACTTATTTGTAAAATGTTGGTTTTCAAAACAGATGCCGACGAAGCCTAAACTTACATTCCGTCTACAATGTCGGATTTCGCTAGGTAATAAAGATCGACGTGTCTCACCCGCGACGACAAGGTAGAGGTTTCGGTCTCCAAAGTTTCTCGGTGTCGTCGACTGAGAACTCACAGACGGGAGGGGTGGGGATGGGGACGGGACTTTACTCCCATTGTCACAAGAGAGACCACAGGTCTCGGTTCAGTGCCGTGTTTGTATCGTTCGTCAAGGGGGTTTAAAGTAGGATAGGACTAGAGACTCTCTCACCTGTTAAGATTTAGGAGAACGAGGTAAAGATGTCTCTTTTTTAAAAAGAGTCGGTCAGAGCCACTGAGTTTCCGTCAGTGACCTTATTTAACGGGTAGGCGGTGGGGGTTGAAATCGAGAGTGGTAGGGGACAAAATTAAAAAAAAAAAAATCATTTCGTCGAATAATCCAAATCTGTCTACTGTTGAGTAGTCTCTTAGTCTCTCGACCTGCCTACGATTTTCTTGTAGATCAGGTTGGGAAAGTAAAGTGTCTATTACTTCGATTCTGAGTCTCTCCCTCTACTGAAGGGGTGGCAGTGTGTCGTTCGACTCACACCCCGGTGTGCGTCTTGGGCCTTGACGGCCGAGGTCCGAGGGGAGACGGTGGGAAAGTCAGGCGGAAACAGTATCCCACCTCTCGGGATTGATCCCGACCTGACCTCACAGACGGATACTCGACACAGAACACTCCTATGGTCTTCAAAGAGAGAGAGGTCAATGGTGACATACCATATTCTACGACGTAATCTTTGGGGAAGTGTCGGATCGAGGTTTTCATAGTGCCCTACGAAGTCCAACTTTCATTGTCTTTGGGAGTGGAGTTCATGGGAGTTCGGTCCTTCTAATTCCTACAGTAAGGTGGTCTACGGGGCCTCATCTCGCTGACGGTTTCGACTATGCAAGACACCAAGATGATATGAAGAAGCTCTAAGAGACGGAGAAAGGTCGGGTGGGAGAAGTCGTGCAGTCTTATCGAGGAGAAGGACCAACACTTTACTGACGGTGTCAAGTTCCCCAGTAAAGATCTATACAATTGTAGTGTAGGATCTTCTATTCAGTAAAGGAGAACCTACAGAATAAAACAATGACGCCTAGGAAAAGGGGTTTCAGGGGGCCATCACATGTGTCGTACTTGAGACCTCGTTCTTACCGACTTAAGTTTGGGGCGGAGACGACGGACGATCGACACACTGGAGTCCGTTCAAATAGACGGAGAGACACGGAGTTTAAAGAATCCCTTATATTATCGTAGATGAAGTGTCCCGATGATACTTCAGATACATTCATTTACGTGCATTTTATCCGTTTATATACGTTATGCGTTGTCTTACCTGGTGGTGTTTATAATATATCTCCATAGACAACAATCAAAGAAGGATTTAGAGAGGGGGTGTGAGTGTTGGGCATGCGGATGGTAGTGACAGTGCTCTCAGAGTAGTAATAAGGTCTTTACTGGATGTAAAAAGTTTTAAACCCCGAAGTGTATACGGTCGAGAAGGTGAATATTTCTATTTGAAGGGTGGTAGAAAGGACAACTGTAAATTCTCAGTCGAGTTACGGTGGAGGCGGCATTTGGAAAGGACCAACCGTAAGTAGAGAAGAGGACGGGGTGGAAGTCTGAGATTTGAGGTCCCGAAGGTGGGTCTGAGGACATCTAGACAGAACGAAACACCAGGTCTGCCTACACAGTCAGAGGTGGGAGGGGATCTGTACCGGGGAAGTTCCCGTCCTTGGATGAGAACTGGAACCGGAGAGGAATCCTTTGTTGAGTCACGAGACATATATTACAGAAGAGTTATTTACAAATAACTTAGTATATCTTAGCTTAGTTTTATATCAGAGACGGAAGTCCCTCAAAGGCCAGTCCAACCCCTTGGCCTGTCTGTGTGCATTCTTGACTCGTACACTCGCAATCGTGCAGTCACGCGGGGCGTCTGGACCACGACGTGATATGGGTCGAGACGGTAAGGGAGTTCCTCAGCCCAAGGGAGTGTCGGGGCACGGAAACGTGTGTGGTAAAGGGACGGACCTTCAGGGAAGGAACGGGGACCTTAGGAAAGCGTAGACTGTTTCAGGAGAAGTGGGAAGTTCAGACACACGAGGTCGTAACGGGGGAGACACTTCACGGCGGGCGGGACTCTGAAGAGACGACATCGCGAGTCGTGCACGTAGCGTGGACGGACGGAGAGGTCGGACCCTCGAGGACCTCTCGGCCCTGACACGGAAGGGCAGAGACGTAGGTCTCGGGTCATGTCCCGAACTGCTCATCGTCTGCGAGTCACGTAGAAACGGGTCCCCCAGGGTCCGTCGGGTACCTGTGATGTCACCCTAAATGTAATCGACAGAAACAGGGACAGAGTCTCGACGTCGGGACCCCGAAACCATTGTTGAATTGTTCTCCGACCCAAGAGTTCTGCCCGTCCGCCAGACCCTTCGACTCGACTCCTTCGGCCGTAGGACCGGTTCCTCTATTGCATGTTAATCGTGTCAGGGACTCTCGTCGCACTGTTGTGGACGGGCTCGAGCGGAAGTCCCTCTCTTCGAAGTGACACCTCCCGAAGTACCTCATCCCTAATGTACGAAGGGACGTAGTCCGCCGACCCGACCCTATTGTCCTTCACTAGAAGAAGATTCCTCGTAGGTGACGACCCGCGTCGGCCCGTAGGCAACGCGGAGGGAGACCTAAGATCCACAAACAAAGGTACTCATTACACACACACACGATTCAGCCGGAGTCAACACAGACTGAGAACCACTGGGGTACTTATAATATCGGGTAGTCTGAGGAGACAGGTACCCTAAGAGGGTCGTTTTTATGACCTCACCGAACGGTACGAGAGAAGGTCCCCTAGAAGGGTTGGGTCCTTAGTTTGGACGCAGAGAATGTAGAGGACGGAACCGTCCGTCCAAGAATTGGTGATCGTGGTGGACCCTTCGGGTCTTATTACAGACGAAAGAACATTAACAACGACAACCGAAAAGCACCATTACGGAACGAAATGTCAAAGGACTCAGGGGAGAGTAAAGAATGGAGTCGGTTCTGAGTATAGTTGAGACGTCGTTGATACGACGGGTATAAGGTCTACTCTTTTGACTCAGAGCCACCCGTCAGTTTTCCGAAACGAGTTGCCGTGTGACGACCGCTCACGTCCCTGAGACCTAGGTTCGGATCTCGAACGTACTCGACGAAACCGACCTTCCTCTAAACTGTTGACTTCAAAATACAAACTCACTCTGTAACAGACTGTACCGGGGGGGTACCAGAGCCCCCGGTGGTCCAGGGATGAGTAAACAGTAATCCCAGATGACTTCACACTCCCCCTCCTTACCCCTGCATCCTAATGTCCTTACAACACCCCCTCCAACACCACACACGTAAACATGCACACACACACGGATCACCCGAGTCTCCACTTGAAGGTCGTAGGGAGTACAGAATCCGTGTAAGTCACCCCTGCTACCAGGGAAGACTGACGGAAATCGTAGTATGTACGAAGTTCCCGTACTAGTCCCCGGAACCCCAAAACGTCGGGGAGGGGAAGTGTGCAGTTAAGTACGATCTTCCCTCGCCCTCCTTGGCTTCGGCTCCAAGACGATATTGGAGGCTAGTACGACAGTGAGTTCAGTGGAAGAGGCCCTCCTTACCTCCCGAAGGAGAGAGTGGTGGGACCCTGGTGTCGCAGTCGTCTGGGAGGGGGTTGTTAGGGAAACAGAAGGTCAGGAAAGGGCACAAGGCTCCCCTCCGTAACTATACGTCCTCAGGAGTCCCCGGGTGTAGGTCGAAGATTCGACTGGGCTGACTGTTATTTCACTAAAGACCCACCGGCACAACCTAGGCACTGAGGGCGGTGGACCTTGTTCAGTCGACGATGCGAAAGTAGACATTTTTAGTCTCAGTATTACACAGTACTCTCCTACTTTGTGCCTCTACGAAGGGTCTGACCTCTTCCGGGACCTATGGTCACAATTGGCCCGTGGGGAATCGCCAACGATCGCGGAGGGTCTCCGGTCTCCGGGGTGACGTCGCGGAGACGGAGATCGGACGGAAGGAGGTCGAGACTGAAGGGAGTCCGGGTCGTCCCAGAGGAAGGAAGACGGGGGTAGGTGGACAATCACTCCGTCTTCTGTCCCATTCTGTCCCTCCCCGAAGGCTAAGGTGGACCGTGTCCAAGGGACCTCTCCCCACTGAAAAGTCTTAAGGGAAACTCCGTCGGTACACTTAACTCAAGTTCTCCACAACGGTCCTACACACAAGATCTGGGAGGGATGAGTTTTAGAACGAGGCCCTGACCCTCTAAAGTGTAGTGTGCCCCCAACGACCGTAACGTCTCAGAGTCGCGACGAGAACTTGTTCGGGGGTCCACTAGACACCCGAGCCGTACCTTTCCCGACCTGACCCTCCTCCTCTCGTCGTCCTCCCCCTCCCCCTCTTCCACTACTTTCGTCGTTCCCTATAATCGCGTCGGACCCCTCCTACGGACAGTCGACTCGCCCACGTCCTCACCCAACCCACTGGTTCTCTCCGTCCTCCCTCAGCGTCCCTTGCAAGACGTCATTTCTGTCCCGCGAACCGTCCCCTGACTCCTCCTCGACCTCCATTACCAGGGTCCACGGAAGTCGGGTCTCAACGGTAAACACTGTCCAGTCGATGCAACCAGGAGACCACGGAGCCGTCAGACACCGATATCCGGAACCATAGTCCCTTGGTGACCGGAGTCGCCAAGGAGGAGAGACTAAAAAACCATCTCAAACTCTTCCTAGTCACAAGTAAGAAGAAATTTACAAACCATCATAAATGGTTTCTACGACCCTTTCTGACTTCCGTTCTCCTCTTCTTCCCCGGTCTCCTACTCCACCAACTTATCGTAGTGGCTGAGTCAACTGTACTTGAACCCGTTTGAGACCCTCTATCACTTCCTGTCCCTCCGGACCACAAGACGTCAGACACCCCAGTGTTTCTCAGCCTGTACTGAATCGCTGACTTGTTGTCGACTTAAATGGTCACTTCGGAGATCAGGACCTGAAAGGAGATGTCCTTCCCAAAAATAAATAAATAAAAATTTCAGAAATAACTTAATTAATGTCATAACGAAGACGAAATACAAGAAACAAAGAGAAACCGGAGCTCCGGACATCCTAGAATCGAAAGACTCGTCCCTAACTTGAGTTTGGAGGACGGGACCTTCCACTTCAGAAGTGGTGACCTGGTGGTCCCTACAGGGACAATCTTCAAAAAAAAATTTACTAACTAAAGTAGAGAAGGGAACAATCTCCAGATAAGTCTAAAAGATAAAGAGAAACTCAGTCAAGATCGTTGAACACACAAAGATCCTTAATCAGACGACCTTCGCAAAACTGGACCTTTGGTTTTAGGTGGAAGGGATTCGTCTACCATTGTCCTTCTATTCCGGATCCTAAGGACGACGGTCCGACCCGACCAAGGGACCACAAGTGGAATCGGACCGGGACAGGGGTGTAGGTCTTTGGAACAAGGAAGTAAACCGGGGTCTCGTTACGTCCTTGGAACGACTGACGGAACAAACCCTGTGTCCTCAAAGGACGGTCTCAGGAGTGGGAATAATAGACAACTACCCCCTCTCGGTCAAGAGTCCCTCCACCCTTGGAACCGGTTCAGTCGACGTAAGGGAGTCGAGAAAGGGACGTGGACCTGAGGGTTTAGGACGGGGACCCATACTTGAGTACTCGTAGAGACTAACAAGACATTCACTCATTAATTCTGAGAAGGGTCCGTCAGACATTGACTTGTATGACAGTCATTCATGGGTCACTGGGCTCGACAGAATCATTTTCGAAATGACTTCTTATTTTCTTTGGGTGCCACAAGTTTCTGAGAAGACGTCTCTGTTTATTCGAGATTTTAGGGTCACTGAATTGTGTTGTCAGAACTAAAGAGAGAGTGTGTGTTTCAGGGGACGTCCAGGTCCTTGGGTGGAACCGTTGAGCGGAGTTTGTATTAGTCCTGACCCGACAAGAGAAAAATCGTGATTCTAGGGTCACAACAGGTGAACGTCGGTGTCCCACCCTTTCTCTCACGTACCTCGAGTGTGTGCGTCACAAGTGACGGGCTCTTACCTTCTGTGTAGGGTAGACGAGTGGGAGAGTAGTCGTTCTTAGGTCAGTGAACCTGGTGAGACTACTGTTCCCTTCGATCTTTCGTACCGGAATTATCCTCAAGTGGAAAGTCCGGTCAATTTGTCTCTCTCTAACCCTCTAATACCCCACCAGGAACCCTAAATCCCGTTCTTTGGGTCGGTCCGAAGAGGGTCCTAACCCTCGTCAGTTGATTACGAAAACTTGACACCTCTTCTGAGAACTCTCAGGGAACCTCACGTTCCTCTAGTTTGTACAGTTAACATTTCCCTTAGTTGGGACTTATAAGTGACCTTCCTGACCACGACTTCGACTTCGTGGTTATGAAGCTGATGGACTACGTTTCTCGACTGAGTAACCTTTTCTGGGACTACGACCCTTTCTGATTTCCGTCCTCCTCTTCCCGCGTTGCCTCCTATTCTTCCAATATATCGTAGTGACTGAGTTACCTGTACTTAAACTCGTTTGAGGACCTCTACCACTTCCTGTCTCCTCGGACCACACGACGTCGGGTACCCCATCGTTTTTCAGCCTATGTCGAATCGTTGACTTGTTGTTTACTACACGTGGTGACAAGTCCCTTCTAGGAGACAGGGAGAGACCCCGGTATCCAGAGGAAAGAGATCCTACTGGTCGAGTAGGCCAAACGGACTCTGGACTAAGCTCGCGACTGTCGGGACAACAGGATCTCCTGAGGAGCCAGGACTCGTTTGGTATGGAGTGACCAGTGGGGTGTAAAAGTGTACGGGGGAAGTCAAAAATCAAAAAGAGAAGACTAACTTAAGGAGATCTAGGCTGGTGATTGGATTACGTATGAGATCAAGGTTTAAAAGTCCTCCCTTTTTAACTAACGAGATAGAATCCACACTGTGAGTGGGGTCAACCCATCTTATTAGGACCAGTGGACCCAGGTAGGGAAATGGACTTCCCTTTTCCGTATTTTCCCCTTCATACTGGGTAGACCTTGAAAGGTGACAAATTGGTATATTTTCTGTTTTTATCTTCTCCTGACATTAACAAGACGGCTTCCTGTCACGTGGACCCTAACGTCGAGAGGGACCGGGGAGGGGACTTCCGACCACGTGTGTCTTGGGTAGGGACTCAACCGTTTCCGCCATCCGTCTTTAGGTTTTGTGGTACGCGACGACAGACACGGACATATTGCGGGAGACGAACTGCCACCCAGTCTGAGCCTTTGTCCTACTCTATCAGTGACTCCACCAATCCAATGAAATAGGTCGATTTCATTAGTACTGTGCGTGGATCTGTCAATGACAAGGAAGTATATTCTGCCACCATCGTCCGACCTCTCTCCGAGAGGGTGACCGAAGCTTCTTCTTTTGACGGGAGAACACTTTCTGGGTACACCGGTCCTGGCTCCCGTCTTGAGATTCTCGACTCGCACTGGGGGTCGACTGTCGGTCGTTCTTTTGTCCCTGGGGTCAGTATTCTCCTGAACGCTCCTTGGGTTAAGACGGTTGTTAGGCTTACTCGAAGTGGGGACGGAGTGGGGAACCAGAGACACAGACAACTCTAGGATTTGTCTCTTGAGTCGATACTGTGACACGGACCTGAAGGTTGTATATCTCTAATCTACTATTCAAACACAACAAAATTCAATACTTTAAGCACCATTACACAGTGTGTTGTCATCTTTTGATTGTATAGATTAAATCCTTTCTTAGTACCCCGTGATCTGTGTGGGTCCCCTTATTCAAAGTTTACAAGTTAAAGTTTAGTTCACAGATGTACTTGTTTTACAATTCTTTCCGGGGTAAATTGACGAAATGAGGTCTCAAGTGGAAAGGTCCCAGTGATGTAAGGGATGGTGGGTCAGAAGTGTCCAGACCAGACCCCGGTTCTCTCGGTAGATGGGGTACCCCTGTAACTTCCCTTTACCCGTCGGTAGGTCAAGTCCTTTCCTTCTCGTATTACGACCAAAGTGTAATTTGTAAACCTAAAGGCATTTCCTAATGATTGTTGGTCAATCGTTCCCCCTGTCCTTAGGTCGTGAGGGTAGATAGGAATTATACTCATATTTAACCTAGTCGAAAAGTCTCATGTTAAACCGTACTAGATACTTTAACGTTTTACATGGATAGGAAATTAGGTCGTTAAGGAGAAAATTCTTAAACGGGATGTCTTTAAAATCGTGTCTCGGGTTAATATATACATGTTCCTACAAGTGACATCGTAACAAACGTAATCTTTTTTTGACCATTATCGGGTCTACGGATAGTTATTCGCTAACCAATTTATTTAGCACTGCGTAAGTATGACCTTATGATAAGTCAGCAACTTTTTTTTTGCTCCAAGTAAATATACACCACCGTAAAGGTACAGCATAGATACTATATCACAATTCTTCTTTTTCGTTCAATGTCTGCGATCCATATCATATAGTAAAACCAAGTTTCATTAATGTATAAACATACAATTTTATACGTATCTTTTTTACCTTTTATATTTGGTTTAAAAAATCTTGTCAATAAAGAACTTAATACCCCTTGAAAGACAAAATATATGAGAAGACCTAATACAATATACTACCCCTTGAAAGATATAATATGTAAAGACATAACAATCTTATTAAATGATACACGTAAACAATTAAAATATTATTTCGTTCTGTTGTTTATACGAAAATTTTAAACCTAATTTATGGAGGTCTAGGAAATAGATGGTAGACTCTTTGACTACGTCCGGTCGATCTGGTATTTCGAGTGTCAGATTTGTTCCGAAAGGCACCCGGACCTCTCTTCAGTCCCCCATGGGTCTCCAGGACGTGTTCCTGAGTACACGTCGTTTCTTAATTTAAATGGATTCCTCTCCAGACCCGAAGGGTCCACCGTGATCACCAATTTTTTTTTTTTTTTTGTCGGACGGTTAAGACCAATCTTCATTCTCTGTGTCCAAGCTAGGGAGTCAGTCCTTCTAGGGGACTTCCTCCCGTATCGTTGGGTGAGGTCATAAGAACGGACCTCTTAGAGTACCCGTCACCTCGGAACGTCCGATGTCAGGTATCGTACCGTTTCTCAACCTGTGTTGTCTTCGTTGAATCGTATGTGTGTGTGTGCACTCCTCTCCAGACCGGAAACGGGAGTCGATGATCTTCCCCTAGAGATCCGGGAACCTTACCTTACACACTCTCGTCACGGAAAGAAACGACCCCGTTGCCCTGAAAGGACCACCAGGTCACCAATTCTGTGTCGTGAAGGTTTCCTTCTCCAAGTCTACGGTCCAACCTTTTTATTCTAAAGGGATAAGGCGTATCACAACAACAAGTTAGTGGTTCAGTACAGACTGAGAAACGTTGGAGTACCTGACGTCGTGTGGTCCGAAGGGACAGGGAGTGGTAGAGAGTCTTAAACGGCTTCAAGCACAGGTAAATCCGTCACTACGGTCGGTCGGTAGAGTAGGAGACAGCAGAGAAAGAGGAGGACGGGGGTTAGGGAGGGTCGTAGTCCCAGAAAGGGTTACTCAGCCAACAAGTGTAACTCCACGTCGGTCTTTTGTTTTGCTTTCTAAGTCAAACTATTAATTTAAGAAGAACCAACCTCAAAACGGGTGACCCGTCGAGAACCGATGACCTGTCTAAATACTACCCCCGGGACCCGGTGCACCATAGTCTAGATGGAGGTCTTTTCAGACTTTTGATGTTCACACGGAACGTCCGTCACACATTACCTTGGGGTAATTTTAAGACCTATGATACCAGAGCCCACTTGAAGGGACCAACCGTAATAAGGTTCACACAATAGTGTGCAGGTACCGTTTTTTCACCACGAAACATCCCTCTCGTGTAACCTTCCAGGTTTACACCATTGAAAGGACCTGAGACATGAAAGAGAGTACCGACTAAATTTGGATATAAGAAAGGAAATTATTCGATATTGGAATTCGTTGTGTCGAAAGTCACGTAAGAGACTCAAATAGGTCTTTTAGTAGTTTGGACTCTCACCAAACCCCTGGAGAGGATCCGAACTTCTTCGTTCTCCTCTTTCGTCAATGATCTTAGACCTCTCTACACGAATATGAATCCTCTTCACCCTCGACACCGGAACCCGTCTCCTTACGTCTAGGACGGTCGGATGTCGGGTCGTCCTTCCTTTGGTGTTCTTACTTTAGGAGTCGGAGACAGAGGAGAGTGCCGAACAGAGGGTGGAGACGGGTAACTGGTTTGGGTTAGTCATCCCTCTCCCGTCCGACAGGTCCACTACGTCAGATGTGCCCGTTCGGACGTCCCGTGTCCCGTCCCACCGCCTCCTACCTCTCACCTGACCTTCGTCTTTACTTCTACGAGTCGTGTCGTCTTGGTGTGGTAGCACGAGTGAGTACGGACTCAAGAATCACATAGCGGATCAAGGATCGTGGTTCAATCATGAATTCGTTATAACGACAACGCACTTCCTTACTCGGGTACTTCTTTATTTAAGGAGGGAGTGGATCTCGAGTCCCTATAACCTTCTAGTTTACTCTGGTCCATGTACTTTTATCAGATACTTGGTAGTTCACCGTTTATGTATCTTTTCTAATAGTGGAATGAGACTAAGAAGAAGGTAAATACTCGAGTTAGAGGCTTTCCCTTAGTCTCGAAAGTCTTCCTCGGTTGACCGATGTGAATGGGAGCACCGGTCTCGTGGACGGGGACTCTCGGGACGACTATACTCGAGACCTGGTTGACTCCGTAGAGACGTCTTGCTTGGGTGGGAGACAGGTCCTCATCGAAGACCCCTCTTTTGTTGAAGTGGTGTTCCCGTGAATACAAAGGAAACGACTCTACTTTTATTTTATTACTGTAAAAGGTCGTCGTTCTACGAGGGACAGTATGGACCCCTGATTTCCAAATAACGCTGAAATAATTTTATATACTCTATTTAACTTCTCGGCACGAGAGGTCGGTCGACTACCTCGGTGACGGACGGACATCGACAAAACCGAAAACATAATTCTTTCAACAGTGTTCATTAAACCTGGCCTCGTACATCAATATCTGACGGTTTACAACTAATTAATTCGGCTACAAACCTAATCAAGACGGACTATCAAAGTAATCCTTTTTTACTGACTTTTACACCTTATTTCCTCGTTCCCTCCTTTTCTTTCGTAGTAGGGTGTCACTCTGAATTATGCTCCGCTAAGTGGGACGTAAGTACCTACACACGAATACCTATGTGTGCCCACACAGAAAAGTTCACAAGGTCGTTTCCTACCCAGATACTGACGTTCTTAATATTCGTCAATTATACTTAAGATGGGAATTTGAGGAAGTCGAGGATAAGACTATGGTGGTAACTGGAACTGGAGAGACACGTTGGTGAAGGTGTCACTTGAGTTACAAGTAACTTGAAAATCGGTGACTCGGTCTCCGAGGGTCCGAAGACACGACTAGTAGGTACTTTCGGACTCCCATCAGTCGGTTCCCATCAGAAGGACTGTCCCTTCTGATCCCCAGGTACAGTGGGTGGGTCTTCGACCGTCTTTACGACTCATTTCCCGTTCTGAGAGTCTCTCTGTCCTTCTATGAAAAGGGGTCAAAGTTTCCTCCGTTGTAACTACTTTTACACTCGACTGGAGTTTACAGTACCACGAAAATCCTTTAACATAAACTCAATTAGGGATCGCGTATCTTACTTCCTACTCGTAAAAATCCTCAAATATTCCTACGGACACCACAAAACGGGAGTATTTAAGTAAGTACGTTCGTAATTGTCGTTCGTAATTATAAGTCGGGACTCGACAAGTTGAGTGTTCTTCTCGTTTTCTGTATCAGGAACGGGAGTTTTTAGAAGTTAGACATGTACTTCCACTCAGAAGACACATACAGGGTGATCGGGGTGGATGGGGTTGGTTGTACGAACATAAAAGACTGGTACGACATGAACAAAGGTAAGGAATTTACGTAGTACGAGGTAGAGTAACGGTCCTAAAGAGGGTGCGAGGAGGGGACGGACGTTGTAAAAGGAGGGTTGGGGTGATAGCGTAGAGTAAAGAGGACCTACTAAGTATGAGTGAGAAGACCAAAATAACATCGAATTTACAGTAAAGAAGGTCCTTCGGATGGACCTAGTGTCTACATGTCTCATCTATGTTTCAGAAGTAAGGTGGACGCGAAGGGACTAACATCCGGAGTGGTGTAGTGTGTAACAATGACGAATAAAGTAACAGGTAGAAGGTAGGCATAGTATGCGTGCTCCTTCTCTTCCGTAAACAGACCTAAAGTTATAGGAGTCCCGAATTGTATTGTACATTATCCTCGATTATACACCTCTCTTACCTTACCTTTCTTGAATTTGGTTCTTGGATCTACCAAAGATGGTCCCGTCAAGTCAAGTGAAGTCAACGAATCAGCATAGGTTGAGAAACGTCGGGGTACCCGACGTCGTGTGGTCTGGAGGGACAGGTAGTGGTTGAGGGTCTCGAACGAGTTTGAGTACAGGTATCTCAGCCACTACGGTAGGTTGGTAGAGTAGGAGACAGTAGGGGAAGAGGAGGACGGGAGTTAGAAAGGGTCGTAGTCCCCGAAAAGGTTACTCAGTCAAAAAGTGTAGTTCGTCGGTTTCATAACCTCAAAGTCGAAGTCGTAGTCAGGAAAGTCACTTATAAGTCCTGACTAGAGGGAATCCTACCTGACCAACCTAGAAACCACAGAAGAGGTTGTGGTGGTAAGTTTTCGTAGATAAGAAACCGTGAGTCGAAAGAAGTATCAAGTTGAGAGTATAGGTATGTACTGATGACCTTTTCGGTATCGAAACTGATCTGTCTGGAAACAACCATTTCATTACAGAGACGAAAAATTATACGACAGATCCAACAAGTATCGAAAAAAAGGTCTCTCGTTCCAGAAAATTAAAGTACCGACATCAGTGGTAGACGTCACTAAAACCTCGGGTTTTTCTATTTCAAACAGTAACAAAGGGGTAGATAAACGTCACTTCACTACCTTGGCCTACGGTACTAGAATCAGAAGACTTACAACTCGAAATTCGGTTGAAAAAGTGAGAGGAGAAAGTGAAAGTAGTTCTCCGAGAAATCAAGGAGAAGTGAAAGACGGTATTCCCACCACAGTAGACGTATAGACTCCACTAACTATAAAGAGGGTCGTTAGAACGAAGGTCGAACACGAAGAAGGTCGGGTCGCAAAGAGTACTACATGAGACGTATATGCAATTTATTCGTCCCACTGTTATACGTCGGAACTGCGTGAGGAAAGGGCTAGACCTTGGTCAGACAACAAGGTACAGACCAAGGTTGACAACGAAGTCTGAAGATTGACGACGTATGTCTAAAGAGTCCTCCGTCCGGTCGACCAGACCATAAAGGCACAGAAATTCTTAAAAGGTGTCAAACAACACTAGGTGTGTCAGTTTCCGAAACCTCATCAGTTACGTCGTTTTCATCTATATAAAGACCTTGAGAGAACGAAAAAGCTACTAGGTCGTCTACAACTGTTAAACTAGAGACCAAGGAGACGGAAAAGATTGAGGTCGAGCTTGTAGACCTTCAAGTGTCACGTTTATCACTCTTTGAACCGTTCGGTAGAGGGAAAGAGCTATAGATAAAGGAGTATACATTTTACTCCTATTTTCTCTCCTACCAGTAGAGTGTAGGTAATTACAGGTTCTGACTCCAGGGTCGACTAACCAACCGAGGGAGCGACGGTGGGACCTTCGTTGTACGACCTGGTTTCTCCTACTACAGGGGTCCTCTCCAGAGACAACTTTAGTTCTCGTCAACTCATATACACTTATAAGGTTTGAGTAGAGAGGGATGAAGGATTCGAGAACCCCCATTCTCAATCTTCAGAAACAGTTGACGGCTTTGACCTTGTGTTCATAATAACCCATTCCGTTAGGTTTTTATATATGTACAGTTACGGAATGTCGTCAGTCACCGGTCTACTTATTTTAAGACGAGACTGGACTTCTCCTGTCACTTTCACTTCAACGAGTCAGCACAGACTGAGAAACCCTGGGGTACCTGACATCGGATGGTCCGAGGAGGTAGGTACCCTAAAGGGTCCGTTCTTAAGACCTCACCCAACGGTAAAGGAAGAGGTCCTCTAGAAGGGTTGGACCCTTAACTTGGGTCCAGAGGACGTAACATCCGTCTCCGAAATGACAGACTCGGTGGTCCCTTCGGGAAACTTCTTCTGTACGATAGTATATAGTCTGTCCGTATCTGTCCCTATGCCGATGTCTGTGTCTACTCGAAGTGACCACCGAGTCACTATGTCTTGGGCGGACGTTACGTCCTCTGAACCCAAGTGAAGGACCCAATTCTTCTAAGGGGACCTCTTCCTTTACCGTTGGACGAGGTCATAAGGACGGACCTTTTAGGGTACCCGTCTCCTCGGACCACTCGACGTTACGTACCCCAGCGTTCGCTCAACCAGTGCTGGTTCTATGATTTGTTGTTGTACCTATATCTATATCTGTATACTATGTCTGTCTTGATATCCGATTCCTATCTATATCTGTATTGACATCCGACCTACTTCGTGTTCGTCCTTAGTTCTGACGGCCCTCTTTATAGTTAGTGGAGTCTATACGTCTACTGTGGTGGGAATACCGTCTTTCACTTCTTGAGTTCTCGGAGAACTACTTTCACTTTCTCCTCTCACTTTTTCAACCGAATTTTGAGTTGTAAGTCTTTTGCTTCTAGTACCGTAGACCAGGGTAGTGAAGTACCATTTATCTACCCCTTTGTTACCTTTGTCACCGTTTGAAATAGAAAAACCCGAGGTTTTAGTGACGTCTACCACTGACGTCGGAACTTTAATTTTCTACGAACGAGGAACATTCTTTTCGATACTGGTTGTATCTGTTGAAAAATTTTTCGTCTTTATAATGAAACGGCTGTTTCCAGGCAGATCAGTTTCGATACCAAAAAGGTCATCAGTACGTACCTACACTCTCGACCTGATATTACTTATTCTTTCGACACTATGTATGTGTTACCTCATAATGAGTCGGTAATTTTTCTTATGTAAACTTAGTCAAGATTACTCCACCTACTTTGACCTCGGCTAATGTGTCTCATTTCATTCGGTCTTTCTTTTTGTGGTCATGTCATATGATTGCCTATATATACCTTAAATCTTTCTACCATTGCTATTGGGACATACACTCTGTCGTTTTCTCTGTGTCTACATATCTTGTCAGAAAACCGGAGACACCCTCTCCCTCTCCCACCCTACTAAACCCTCTTACCGTAACTTTGTACATATTATAGTATATTCTTTGCTTAGCGGTCAGATCCAAACTACGTCCTATGTCCTACGAACCCCGACCACGTGACCCTACTGGGTCTCCCTACCGTACCCCTCCCTCCACCCTCCTCCCAAGTCCTACCCCTTGTGCAGATGTGGGTACCGTCTAAGTACAACTACATACCGCTTTGGTTATGTTATAACATTTCATTTTTTTATTATTATTTTATTTAAAAAAAATTTTTTCCTTTTATTTATTTTTTATTTCTTTCGACTCACGACTTCTTAACTGCGAAAACTTACCACCACAACCTCTTCTGTGGTTTCTAGGTTGGTCAGGTAGGATTCCCTCTAGTCAGGACTTATAAGTAACCTTCCTGACTACGACTTCGACTTTGAGGTTATGAAACCGGTGTACTACACTTTTTGACTGAGTAACCTTTTCTGGGACTACGACTCTTTCTAACTCCCGTCCTCCTCTTNCTACGAAAACTTGCCACCACAACCTCTTCTGTGGTTTCTAGGTTGGTCAGGTAGGATTCCCTCTAGTCAGGACTTATAAGTAACCTTCCTGACTACGACTTCGACTTTGAGGTTATGAAACCGGTGTACTACACTTTTTGACTGAGTAACCTTTTCTGGGACTACGACTCTTTCTAACTCCCGTCCTCCTCTTCCCCTACTGTCTCCAACCTACCGTAGTGACTGAGATACCTGTACTCAAACTCGTTCGAGACCCTCAACCACTACCTGTCCCTCCGGACCACACGACGTCAGGTACCCCAGTGTTTCTCAGTCTGTGTTGACTCACTGGCTTGACTGACTATCCGATTCTCCCAGATGTTATGAACGATCGTCCGACCTCCTTCAATCAACCGGTCATTCGATCATTGGAACCTGAATTCAGAGTTTTTTTGTTTAGGAGAAGGAAAGAGGGGAGAGAGGTCGATGAAAGTAAAAAGGACAGGTCCTCCTGGAGTCACCGTGGGGTGCCTGTGAAGTATATTCCCTCTACTTGGAGCTGGAGCCACCACCCAAGGAAGTGTAGAGTAGACGGGGGAGTGACGAGAGACCTAGGGAACGACGAGTGAGTCAAAGATTGTTGACGGACAAGGAAGAAACGAGAGGGTCACTTCAGATCGACCTAATAAGGGTAAGGTTCCACATTAAACGGTGTCCCAAAACACCCCTCCTGAACCTACTTACTTGTTAATTCCTGACATTAAGGATACGTCAAAGTAGCCGAAATTTCGTCAGTCCTCATACTGCGAGAGGTGCAGGTGTTGGGGGGCCTTGGGGTGGAGGAGATGTCAAAGATTATTCTTTTTTTTTGTTTGTAATTGTCACTTTTGGGTAGAAAGTTTCGGTCGACTATGTTATCGTTGCAAAATAAACTTTCTTTTTATTTCTATATTGTGTTCACCGTTCGTATTCGATAGGAGTTCCAGACTTTCAAGAGGTCCGTGTTTACGATTGTTTTTATTGAATCGTTGTCGGGTCCGGGACTGGACGAAAAAGAGACCTTGAGCAGAGGAGATGTTCTCTTCGTCTCTCGTGATTCAAGAAAAGAGACATAATAAAGTGAGAGTAGAGGATACTTGGATTATTTCGACGAGTCGTGTGGATCTCTGTCCGTCTACACGGGAGGGCCCGGTAGATGTTGACTCGTTCCGGTCCTCTCGTCTCCGCAAAGGAAGGAAGAGATGGGACCTCCCGTTCAGACCAATACACTCGTCTCTCTGAACCAATTTGAGGCAATTGGAGAACAAATCAGCGGGAGCACAGACTGAGAAACACCGGGGCACCTGACATCGGGTGGTCCGAGGAGACCGGTACCCTAAGAGGCCGTTCTTATACCCTCACCCCAACGGTAAAGGAGGAGGTCCCCTAGACGGGTTGGGTCCCTAGCTCGGGTGCAGAGGACGTGACCGTCACGTAAGAAATGGTGACTCGGTGGTCCCTTCCGGAGGCAGTGTTCGAACGATAATTAGTCGTGGACTCCCCTCTCACTCTCAGAGATCGTAGGAGTGATTCACAGAAGACTTAGGAGGCTCTCTCCTGTAACTCACATTACGTTCAAATGGACATTGTCGTCCACTCGTGTATTCACACATACCGAAAGGACCAGTGTGTCAGCACCGTATTCCTAATCCACACACCCGTTGCCTCAGTCTGTCTGGACCCAAACTTAAGACCGAGGGAACGAGGAGGACCCCGAAAGGACCCGACGCACGACGTACGAATCCACGACTCAGTACAGACTAAGAAACGTTGGGACACCTGAGATCGGGTGGTCTGAGGAGAAGGTACTCAAAAAAGTCCACTCTTATGACCTCACCCAACAGTAAAGGAGGAGACCTCCTAGAAGGGTTGGGTCCCTAGTTTGAGTGGGGAGGACTCAGGGAACGTAACGTCCGACTAAGCAATGACCGACTCGGTAGCCCCTTCGGGGAAATACCTGACTCCAGGGGTCTTCATCTCGGACCAAGGTCCTAAACTCCTAACACATCCGCACTGGGGTCCTCTTGTACCTCACCTGACCCTCTCCCTCTATTCCTTTCTCCTTCGACCGTCCTCAGAGACGTCCCCCGTCCGGTGGTGACCCCTGTCGATCCGAGAGGGGGTCACCCCTGGAGACCCTCTCCACCGGGTACGGAGTCAGTGGAAGGTCTGTCCCCTCCTTCGACCCCATAAAAGGGTACGACGTGCCTAACGTTCGACGAGGGTCTAGGGATACGGGTCTAGTGTGTCCGAAGGAGTGGTTTTCGAGCGTCTCTTTCGGTAGTCACCAATCTCTTTCTATGTTTTCGTACATTATATGTAAACGTACTTAAATTTTAGCACTATGGAAACACATATAATCTTTTTCGTCCATTTGGTAGTACGTATATGACTAATACTTCAGACTTCGAATTACTTCTCTCAAAGGGACTCTCGAAGTCCTATGCCAAAAGTTTGGGTATTGGAACCCATCTGTTGGATTTCGGACTCGTAGAAGCCCAGAGGGGTCGAGGACCCAGGTCGCTTCAGTCACGGATTCAGGACTCGGCATCGTAGAGTGGACGAGACTCACTGTTTTCTTATTCCGTCTAGACCTAAACCCAGATGTCTACTGGGTGATCGACATCCTGGAGTCCCAAGGTCGGAGGACTCGAGGTTACATGAGTGCATATCAGGTCGTTCCTAGGTAAGTCTAAAGAATCTCTATACCATTCTTAACTTAAATCCTTCGACAAACGTCACCTGTACGTCTGTCTGTCGGACCTCCTTACTTCTGGTGGACAAGAGACAGGGACCGGGAACCCGGTGGGGGGGTCCCGAGTCTCGTGACGGTCGGAGAATCGGTTGGAAGTGACAGAGGTAATTAAACAATTTGGGAGTTCTTGTCCCCCGAAAGGATTACTGAGTCTGTCATTTCTAAGACGGACGTCACACCCTCTGGGTCCAAACTAGAGACCCAGTCCTTCTAGAGGACCTCTTCCCTTACCGTTGGGTGAGGTCCTAAGACCGGACCTCTTAGGTTACCTGTCTCCTCGGACTACCCGTATCAGGTGTCCCAGTCTTTCTCAGCTTGTGGTGACCCGTTGATTACGTGGGTTCCTACCCCTCAAGGTCAAGGCAGACGTGGTTCTCCGTAACAGTAACGGGACTTGATCCGACTGAAAGGGGGGACACTACGACACAGGGGTCTTGTTGCTCTTCGGTCGGTTGAACCCCTCGTCCCCGTCGGCGACCTCTCCGGGGGTGTGTGAACCCGGTCCAAAGTACTTGAGTAAGTATATAGAACCAGGGTTGGACCGTTGTCAAGACATAGTAAGAAGGGCATCCGTCAACTTTAGTCGAGGCGACGTGACCACGAAGAAGTCGTCCTTCGTTACCAATTTAGTTCCTCTTTTTGAGATTTTCCCTTACCAGAGGAAGACAGGGAGAAAGAGAGAGAATGTGTGTGTGTGTGTGTGTGTGTGGTGACCCCACTTCTCTCTCCGTCACTGTCTGTCTTGTCCGTCTCTTTCCCTCTTGCCTTCCCTTTCCTTTGTCCTCCTCCCCGCGCGCCCGAGACCGTCGCCCCTCCGGACCTTTCTATCCTGCCCCTCAACCCTTCCACTCCGCACCTCCACACTCCAGAAGTCTCCCTCTGCCCCGCCTCCGTCGGTCGACACGTCCTTTTACTCCGTCGGGGCTCCCCTGGTACATGTCAGACGTCGCGGTTGTGGGGTCCACCATTATTACCGTCCCACACACGCGTCCACGACCAGTGCACACACACGCGCGCGGAGACCTATTCACACGTGGCTACTCACAATGGTCGTGTCTTTATCGTGTCTGTGCTTCCCTCCTTTTACGTCCGTCGGACCCGTGGTAAGTCCCAGACAACTCCCTGTAGAAGGGGAGGTTTCCTCCCCCCTGGAGAAGAGTCTCTGAGAGGGACGGAGTAGTCATGAACGACTCACTTAAAACAACAAAAACAAAAACAGAAAGATACGGAGGTGTCGTACACCCTAGAATCAAGGGACTGGTCCCTACCTTGGACGCGGGAGACGCTACCTTCGCACCTCAGAATTGGTGACCTGACGGTCCCTTAAGGGAGACTCGTCTCCAACTCACGACATCGGGCGAGGAAAGGTTCGGTCTGACGTCCGCCCTGCCATTTACGTCTACACCGGGAGGATGGGTGGGGAGAGTGAAATGACGGTAGGGACGTTTTGGTCGGCAATCACTTTTTCACGGTCCAACGAACGGGCCTCGGGACCCTGAACCACGGTACGAAGACAGAGCCCCAACGACGGAAAAAGGAAAAGGGGCTCAATTTAATGAATACAAGTCTGGAAGTGAAGGGTCGATATGACTTCCGGGGACCTCGCGTGTGGGGTAGATAATAAATAGACAAAGGGGAGACCACGGGTCGTGACATGGTCCTCGAGGTACTTACAAACAATTTATTTACCCACCGTATCACCCAGGTAGTCCACGGGACACACGTCTTCCCCGATGTCCCAGAGGTGTGTGTGTTGTACGACACGAAAAGGAGGAGGAAAGACAGGAAGAAAGGAAGGAAGAAGGGAGGGAGGGAGAGGGTCCTAAATAGTTCGGAGATCTTTACACGACCAAAGGGTCTACCGTGATCACAATTTCTCGGACAGACGGTTACGTCCTCTACACTCTCCACGGTCAAACTAGGGACCCAGCCCTTCTAGGGGACCGTCGGGTGAGGTCATGAGAACGGACCTCGTAGGGTACCTGTCTCCCCGGACCGTCCGATGTCAGGTACCCCAGCGTTTCTCAGCCTGTGCTGACTCACTGAATCGTGTGTGCATGATCCTTACACGATCTACTACGAAGACCCCGACTTTCACTGGGTACGGGAACCAAGGAAACTGAAAGATATAGGTCAAGCCCATATATAGGACTATGGAAATTTCCTGACCTTTCCTACACCTACGGAGGTCACGCACAGGTCCCCGCCTGTTTCCTCCAGTGTAGGTGATTACCCGTTCTATTCGTGGCCGATCATTCGAAGTTCGAGGAGTCCCTAGAGTTCTATTTTCAATGACTGGACGATAAAAACTAAAGGGTATTTTTTCTTTCTGACTTCCCTCACTCCTCCTTCCGTTTTTCTCCCTCCCTTCCTCTCCACCCTCCTTCCTTTCTGTCTCTCCCTCCCTCTTTCGTTAGGTTTCGTGGTTTTTCGCAGTTCCCGCTCAGGACCCTCCTCGAGGGGTTCTCTGCCCCTACGAATACCTTAAGGTCCGTAGGGTACAATAAAATAAAAACACACACACACACACAAATTTTAATTTCTTAAATTAAGTAAAAAAACAACAACTTCTTCAATATAAACAATATCTGTTGTAAACACTCATTGTGGTTTTAATTACGATTAGTTGATAAGAATAACAAAATCCTGTTTCCATTAAGAAAAAAAATTAAGTTTAAATAAATAAAATTAACCTCCGATTAATGAAATGTTATAACATAAACAAAACGGTATGTAGTTGTACTTAGACGGTGCCCACATGTGTACAAGGGTTAGGACTTAGGGGGAGGGTGGAGGGAGGGACATGGTAGGGAGACCCAGTAGGGTCACGTTGTCGGGGCTCGTAGGACATAGGACGTAGCTTGGACCTGACCACTAAGCAAAGAATATACTATAATATGTACAAAGTTACGGTAAGAGGGTTTAGTAGGGCGGGAGAGGGAGAGGGCGTCTCAGGTTTTCTGACAAGATATGTAGACACAGAGAAAACGACAGAGTGTATGTCTCAATAACAATGGTAGAAAGATTTAAGGTATGTATACGCAATCATATGACATAACCACAAAAAGAAAGACGGAATGAAGTACAAGAAAAGGTAAATTAAAGGATTGTCGAGGTGCTTACCCCATAACAGCCTGTGGTCACATCGTTGTCCGACACTCTCCACTGACGGTCCACTTCAACCCCAGTAGATCCTTCTTTTTCCCTCCCACAGGAACTGATACCGTTGGTCGTCACGGGTACTGGGTCAGGACGTCTGTCAGGGTTGGACTCAGTCGGAGGAGACTAGACGTCACCGGACGGAGGACCAGTGTCCTACCTGTCTGGGAGTCTTAAAGGGAAAACGCCAAGTCTTGACTGTCGGTGCGGGACGGACGGAGAGAGGTCAAGTCGGTCAAGGATTCAGTTTGTCGACTAAGGAGACTCGGTAGAGTCGTCCACCAGTGTGTCCCCTACCTCCTGTCCGGACGGAGACCCCGAGACCCATGACTAGAACGTCTCCGTACAGTTCGTCCGTCCGGAGTTTCCGTAGAGCCCCTGAGTCACACCCCAGTAAATCGGAAAGTAGGAACCGCTGGGAGTCGGACACCTCAGACTCGTCTGTGGACGTCCTTTGGACGCGGACGGCGGGTCAGGGGTTGGGACGGACGTCGTCGGACCCCGGACAAGTGTCACCGGGAGTCGTCTCAGTAGAGGGTGTCTGGTTTAGTGGACGTCCTTGCAGGAGTAAGACCCCCTAGGTATTACACAACAGGATTTACAGGGTCACCGAACAGACGGTAGATTCCAGAACGGACGAGGTCGGGATCGTGTGTTGTAGGAATAGGAGAGGTTTAGTGTCGGACTGAGTCGTGTTTCTGTTTTTAGAGAAAGTAGAGGATTACCCGACTACCCTTGCGACCTGGAAATAAACTGTTCAACCCTGGTAAGTGTGACTCGGAGTAAGAGTAAGATAAAACTACAGATTTTCGTATCCACCATCAAAACCTCCTTGACCTAAGACGGTGTTTACAGAACTGTGAATAGGTGAGTAGAGGAGTAGACACTTCGTCCAAATAACCGAATAAAGAGTACAAATAACCAAATAAAGAGCACACCACCAACATTCTTACTTTACACTATTATTCCGAGTGTTCGGTGGGTGAGTCACGATGTCGGACTGTGACCCATCCGACTACAGGTAAAGGACTAGGGGCCTCGGGTACTTATACAATGGAATGTACCCTTTTCCCTGAAACATCTACACTATTTCAACTCCTAGAACGCTACCTCTCTGGGAGGACCTGCTGATAAGACCGCTCAAGTGCCATAAGTATTCCCAGGACTATTTTCCCTCCGTCCTTTAGTCTCAGGCTCTTCCTCTACATTGTTGTCTTCGTCTCCAGACCCACTAGACTCCTTCCCTGGTCCTCGGTCCCGATCTCCTGCTTTTCCGTTCCTTAGTCCGAGAGGGACGACGACGACGACGACGACGACGACGACGATTTAGCGAAGTCAACACAGGTTCAGACACGCTGGGGTATCTGGCGTCGGTTGGTCCGAGGGAGCAGGGACCCTAAGAGGTCCGTTCTTGTGACCTCACCCAACGGTAAAGGAAGAGGTTACATACTTTCACTTTTCACTTTCAGCGAGTCAGGACAGGCTGAGAATCGTTGGGGTACCTGACGTCGGAGGGTCCGAGGAGGCGGGTGCCCTAAAAGGTCCGTTCTCATGACCTCACCCCACAGTAACGGAAGAGGCATCTCGGAGACTTTCCGCGAGTCGGGACGACTGTGGGACTAAAGTCCGAAGACGGGAGGTCTCGACATTCTACTATGTAAACACAACAATGGTCGGTGGTCCACCCACTATTGAACAATGTCGTGGTTATCCTTTGATTGTCTCCCGATGAATAGTCCAAAGGAAAGGTTACTTCCGTCCGAAGGGAGTACCGAATCTACCATTTCTTAGGTGGACGTTACTCCCTATGGACCCAACCCTTCTAGACCTCTTCCCTTGCCGATGGGTGAGATCACAAGGACGGACCCTGCACTAACTCACTGATTATGGAAGTGAAAGGTCACTTCCGTCACCGTGGTACTTGACAAAAGTTTACTACCGGGGACCTTGTAAGGGGCTCAGACTAGTCATAGAGAACTACACCTTTGGGAAAATGACCCAGTCAAAACAAGTCCTGACAATCTAATGGTCCTGGCGTAGAGTTTCAAGAGACATTGACCATGGTACGGGACATGTCTTATGGGGTGGGCCCCGAAGGACTTTCCATACCTCCGTCGACCAGAGTCACACTCAGGTCCCAGAGGACGAATTGAGTGACACTGGAACCCGTTTAGTACATTGAATAAACTCGGGGGTAAAGAAATAGTTATTTACTCCTAGTACGGTGGACTACACATTTGATACTTATGATTCGGTCGAGACGTTTTACCTACCCTAGTAGTGGGTAAAAGGAAAGTTGAAGTACACAAGTTCACACAGGTACGCACGGGAGTGAAAGGTGTTATTGAGTCACCACTTGGACTGAGTCGTGTTTATGTTTTTAGATGAAGAGGCTAAACTGACTACCCCTGTTACCCGGAAGAAAACTGTTTGACCCTGGGATAACTGAACGAACATCTCGTTCACCCACTCAGATTTACCAAGGATCCCCGAGGTAGTAGGAAAACAAGTAGAAAACAAGTTGTGAATGACTGTCGAGTGGTTCGTAGTTCCGACGTCTTGTTTGTGTCTTCTCGGGAACGGAAGCCCTGCGTACGACAGATTGACCCCGTTTTTAGAGATGTCACGACACCCCAGACACTACCCTGTCTCTTACGGTCTCAGTGCTACGTGTACTCGACACTTATAAGACGTTTCCTTATTTTTGTAGAACGTGGAATCCCCACCTTCCGGTGCCCTTTCCCGGCCGATCTAGAGAGGACCACGCAAGGGGACGTAGGATTGTTGTGCTTCCAAGAAGGACAGGACGTCTGGAGATCCCTTTCCAGACACACACCAGCAAGGTCCTCGCCAGAGGATTGTTGTCTGGGATCTTGTAAGAGACCCAGACTGGTTATAGCAGACTGAACTTTGAGAAAAAGACCCAGTTAAGACAATTTTTAAGATTGAAAGGGAAAACCCCTCCAGTCTAATTTTTCATCTACCCTCTTCCCCACTACTCGTCACTGTCTACCCTTACTTTTCCCCGGAGTCCCTCGTTCCCCGAAGACCTCGAAAGAGGGTCCTGTGGAGACTCGTGTAGTCACACGACGTTTGTTCCGTAGTGCCGATTTTGAACCTAACGGAACCTAACGGAGGGTCTTTCCTGTAAGGAAACTGGGTCACCGGAGACAGGAGGGTCCGAGACCTCAGGTACTTCCTGGGTCGTTTCCGGGGGACCCCATTCCGTAGGACCGTCCTGGGTCGAGGGAGGGTAAGATCCACTCTCTATCTAAAGGGTCCCATCCTGGACTCTGTCGATCCCAGTCCGAAAGGTGATTCGTGGGAGGTTAAACGTCGAGGACTGTTAGGATCGACTCTTCCTCGTCGGAGTAATACATCCTTTCGAAGACCGAGAAATTATTCTGCATGGACCGAAAGGTAGAGACTACCTCTTGTCGTGGTGGCCTAGTTCCTTCAGAGTACTCCGCCCAACCTCCTGTGGTCTCAAGAACCAGTCGACTCCCCATTCGGTAAGTCGTCTGGGACGACACATAAGACGATATCCGGTCCGTGTTCCGGTCCGTGGTCCGGTCCGTGACTTGGTGCACCTTAGTATTCCCTGTCAGGGACCACAATACCGTGAGTGTCCTATTTTGTTGGTATATAACTAGACTGTAGGGGTCGTTGGTGGTCCCTATATTTTGTGTTCCTTCTATACTAGGGACGGAAACTTCTCGAACATGTGATCAAGTAAGTAAGTATTTCATAATAAGCACATGGACGACACCCTCCAGGACCCAATCCAGGACCCTGAGGATCGACTTAATGATTATCATCGAAGTTCCTCGAGTGTAAGAGGACCACGGTGGACTTGACGGTCCAGACCCAGACCCCACCTTAAGACCATAGGAACCTGAGATCTCCAGTAGATCAAGTGGGAAGGTAGGTGACACCCTGACACCCACCGGCACCTTGTGAAGACCGGTTACTCTAATTAACCTTCAACAACCCACCGAGAAGACCTTTTCGAACACGATTTTTCCGTTTGAGTCATCCGTACGGACGAATCGATATCCGAAGGGACGAATCTTATGTCTACACTGTAGACCTTTGTGTCGTCGGTAGAACACTACGACTCGAATTTACGGAGTTTTTCTTTCTTTCCCCTGAAGGGACCACCAGGTCACCGATTCTGAGGTACGAGGGTTACGTCCCTCCGGCCCAAACTAGGGACCAGTTCCTTGATCTAGGGCGTACGGTGTCGATTCTGTGTTGAGTCGGTTTATTTATTTACTTACAATTTTTTTTTTTTTCCGTCTCTCTGTCTTCCCTGAACCAAGATTACCGTTGTTACTATATGGAAACTTGTTGGTTTGTTCGGGGTCTACCTGGGACACAAATGTACGATTTACGAAATTTTTCTTTTTTGAATATTTTGGATATTCCCTCAATGACATTAATAGGGGTAAAATGTCTACTCTTTTGTCTCTGTGTCTCTGTCCTTCATGGTTCAGGTAGATCCTGAAGACCGAGATGTCGGGTGGGGAAATTAATTGGTGGTACCGAGAGCAAAGTTATTTACAGGGGGTGTTAGGATTGGAGAACAAACCCAAAGTTTTTAGTGGACAAACCATTGTGAATCCGACGGTCCGGGAACAGGGATGGTCGTTTTGCATAACAGGATGGGAGAGACACTACCGTACATGTCGAAGTAGTCCTGAGACGCTTACTGTGTCATGGACCCATAAACACACCGACACAGAGGGTGCCCCGACTCTCTACGAAGGAGTTCTAGGTCCTACTTGATTCCACTCACATATACCTGTCCTCGGAGGGGTAGATACATACTCACACTCGTGACTTTTCGTTACCGGACATGGTCTGTAGGTCTCTTCCGTTACTGTGGGGTGAGGTCATGAGAACGGACCTTTTAGGGTACCTGCCTCCTCGGACCACCCGACGTCAGGTACCCGAGTGATTCTCAACCTGTGCTGACTCGCTGAAGGGAAAGTGAAAAGTGAAAGTCCGTAGCCTCTTCCTTTACCGTTCGTGAGGTCACAAGAACGGACCTCTTAGGATCCCTGCCCCCTCGGACCACCCGAAGGCAGATACCCCAGTGTGTCTCAGTCTGTGCTGATTTCACTGAATCGTCGTCGTCGTCGTCGTCATGGTCTGTGGGGACGTAAGACGGACACGTCCCTTCGACAGAGGACTTACGTGCCTACTTACTTACCAGTCGACTTCCTCGTTCGTCTACTTTCTCACTTACCGATATGCTGTCTACTGATAGACTTGCTTATTTGTCGTGTCTCGACCATATGGGTGGGCTTCCGGGAGGTCTTGGGACCCGACCCTGTCCTCGAGATGACAGTGTTAGCGACCAGTCATCTTGTCGCCGAGGGGCAAAAGTGGTCCTAGTGGACGTCTTTGTCTACCAAGTTTTGTGTCTTGTTTTATTATCGATTGTGAAGAGTTAAGGAGGGACATACAGTCCGTGGGAGGACTCGGGAAAGTATGGGATTACGTACATAGGAGTGAGAGAACCCATCCATAATAACAATAGGTGTGAAATGTCCACCTTTTCAACTCCGTGTCTCTCAAATTCAGTGACCAGGTTCCAGTGGGTCGACCATTCACCACCTGGAGTCTAAACTTGGTCCGCCAGACCGGGGTCTCGGGTACGAGTATTGGGATGTGTTATGACATAGACATGACAAAAAAAGTGAGGGGACATGACGTGTCCACAACGTTTCACTAAAGACCCGTGTGACCCATTTCGAACCTCTTTACAAACTCCGTTATTATGAATCTTTTTCACTTGGAAAGTTTCCACAAGTCCTCTTCTGACAGTTTTGGGGTTAAACGTCGAGTCGGGTACCACTGTCCGAGTCAATCCCTACGTCCCTCCCAGAAACAGGGGAGTAGTGGGAGCAGTAACAGTACGTCGGGAGGGACCTCAGGTCCTACCTCCTCCTCTGTGACCGACCGGTACGGGAGGTTTAGACAGAGGACTCCGGGTCTGTCCCCTTACCCTCCCGTCGGGTGACGGGCGGGATACCGTGAGGTCGGTCTCTGGAAGGCCTCTCTCCCCTCTCTGCCCTCGTCGGGTGGGAGGGGGTGACACCACGCGGTCCCACCGGGTCCCTGGAGTCCACAGTGACGACACCGAGGTCCCGTCCGTCACCTCCTCTACTACACACCAAGAGAGCTCCGGGGGACTCACGTCTTTACAAATTTTCGGAATTTATTTAAGGGTAGATTAAAGGTGATCGAGGGTAGAGGTCGAGTCCGAGAGTCGGCCTCGTACTTTACTCGTCCGCCCCAAAGAGGACGGTTGTGTAGAGGAGGTACTCGGGGTCCCCTGGGTGAGGTACTGGATCGCTCCGAAAAGGTAGAGTTTATAGATACCGAGGTCGGAGAGGGAGGGCCCGTACGACTGGAGGGACCCGGCTCGAGAGGTAGGGCCGGGGTCGGAGACGTAGGAGGGGTTTCACCTGAGCTCAAGGATTGTGTAGACCGGAAGGTCCTCAACTGACTCCCGACGGAAAGGGAGGAGTACCAGAGTCGAGAAAGGGAGAGAGGTTCTCAGGAGGTAGTGGGTACAAGGAGTCCGGGGGTGTACTCTCTTGTTGGGAGGGTGGACCGAGAAGGACGGGAAGATTGGTGTCGGACCGGGCTGTGAGTGGTCGGAGTAGTCGAGGTAGGCTCAGCATGTGAGGTATGTGTACCGACGGAGGTCCGGAAACGTGGATCGTAGGGGAGCTGGACGTACCGAGAGGGTCTGGGGGTCCGGGGGAACGAAACCAAGTGAGGCAGAGACGAGCCTATAATGGAGGGGTCTGTCCGTAAAGGACCGGTGGTGGTGGTGGGTGGTGTCGACGGAATAGAAAGACACCGTGTATGGTGTAAGACTGTATAACATAAAAAATGACTGATGTTGTGTATACTGGATATGTGGATAGTGCGCACATAAAATAATAACGGACAGCTGAAATGATCTCGTAGTAGGGGTACCCCTGCACGCGTCCAGACGTGAGTCGTGGGTCTCGTCACGGAACCCGTGTCCTCTACTAAACAAACAACTTACTTGTGCTCATTTCCTTTCCTACCCACTCACACAATTAAGTAAGGACCCCTTCAGCTCGGTCCAACGATTCTTTCGATGAATCCCTGACCTATCGGATCTCAATCGAAAGACTCGGACTATCCGAGAACCTCTAGTCCCACCGGGTCAGATCCAAACCTCGGACTTGTATCCTCGGTCCATCGACCCGAAGGTCAGGGTCGAGAGGTGGAAGACTGAGACACTGGAGCCCGTTCAGCGACTTGGAAAGACACGGAGTCAAGGGTGTTTGTGATCCGAGAATACTCTGCCGTTCGAGCGAACTGGTTACAAAAGCACACAAGGACGACGAGGCGGACGGTCAGTAAGGGGACGGAGAGAGGGAGAGGAATCCGGAGGGGTAGGGGACTCTGTGTTGTCTGGTTAATAATCTGGTGAATTAATCTGGTTAATTATTGAGATGTCACCGGAAATTGACACGTTCGCTTTTCCTCACCATACAGAGAATGAAATTTAGTTTTCGATCTCCACTAATTTAAATCATTCATTCTTTCTTTCTCAATCAACGAGTCAGCACAGACTGAGAAACGTCGGAGTACCTGAATATCGGACGGTCCGGGGACACAGGTACCTTAAGAAAGTCGTTCTTATGACCTCACTCGAAGGTAAGGGAAGAGGTTCCCTATAAGGGTTGGGTCACTAGCTTGGGTCCATTGGAATTGGGATTGGGCTTGAATCATTCTTTCTGTACAGTTTTCGTTTCTATCCGGTTTTCGATCCCGAGAACGGGGTCAATCGGTCCAACATTTACATTTCCCGTTCAATTTCCTTTGATTTCCACGACGAGGTTACTTGCGTGCTTACAATGGTACACACACACTTTCTCGGAATACCGACTATGCCCCTTTCAACCTCATCAGAGTTATCCTCTAGTTTGATTGGCGTTGTTGGGAGTTCGGTTTCGGACTAGGTCTCTTTTCGGGATTGAGAGAAGTTAATGTACTTCTGACTCACGCCACTCCTTCTATGCTTTCTGTTCAAACTTCGATCGTCGGTAACCAAATTCCTTTATTCGGGTGAGACGTTGTATTTTCACGTTCCATTCATCGTTCACGACTACGTCTTCGACGTTCAATAGGTCTTCTAGATCTATTAGGTGCTTCCGCCGAAGTGATTTGTTGTCTAAAAGTTACAGCTACTTTGTTGGAAGACGACCTCCTTCTACTGTAGGTCCTGTAAGTACTGATCTCAACGAGAACAACGACAAGTCAACGATTGAGCACAGACTCAGAAACGTTGGGGTACCTGACCTCGTGTGATCCGAAGGGTCAGGAGGTGATAGAAGGTCAAACAAGTCGAAGTACAGGTAACTCAGCCACTACGATAGGTTGGTAGAGTAGGAGACGGTAGGAGAAGAAAACGGAAGTCAGAAAGGGTCGTAGTCCCAGAAAAGGTTACTCAGCAGAGAAGCATAGTCTACCGGTTTCATAACCTCAAAGTCGAAGTTGTAGTCAGGAAGGTTTCTAATGAGTCCCAACTAAAGGAAATCCTAGCTGACCAAACTAGAGGAACGACAGGTTTCCTGAGAGTTCTCAGAAGAGGTTGTAGTAGTAAACTTTCGTAGTTAAAAACGACGAGTCGGAAGAAATACCAGGTTGAGAGTGTAGACATGTACTGATGACCTTTTTAAGAGTGAAACTGATGTCTCTAGTAACAGTCGTTTCACTACAGAGACGAGAAATTGTACGATAGAACCAAACAGTATCGAAAGGAAGGTTCTCCGTTCACAGAAACTCACAGTACCACCGTCAGTTGTAGGTCACTAAAACATCGGGGTCTTTTATTTTAGACAGGGACGAAGGTGAAAAGGGGGAAGATAAATGGTACTCCACTACTCTGACCTACGGTGTTAGAAGCAAAAAACTTACAACTCAAAGGTCGGTCGAAAAAGTGAG
The DNA here is from genome assembly GCA_006410555.1 of Capra ibex. Classification (NCBI taxonomy): domain Eukaryota; kingdom Metazoa; phylum Chordata; class Mammalia; order Artiodactyla; family Bovidae; genus Capra; species Capra ibex. The sequence continues at coordinate 30,060,665 of SJYO01000647.1, read as the reverse complement.
AGGAGAAAGCGGGAGTAGTTTTCCGAAAAATCAAGGAGAAACTAAAGATGGTAATATATGGTCCGTTTACTATGATCTGGTAGACGTATAGACTCCAACAACTATAAAGAGGGTCGTTAGAACTTAGGTCGAACACTCAGTACGTACATAGGGCCGTAAAACGTATTGTATAAGACGTATATTCAATTTATTCGTCCTACTTTTATATGTCGGAATATAAGGAAAGGGTTAAACCTTGGTCAGACAACAAGGTACAGGTCAAGATTGACAACGAAGTACTGGACGTATGTCCAATGAGTCCTCTGTCCATTCCACTAGACCATAAGGATAGAGAAATTCTTAAAGGGTGTCAAACAGTATCGATTTGTCCTCTTCAGTTAAGACCGAAATTTCGAAGTTTTAGGTCCGACCGGAAGAACAATCCCCGAGTACGTCGGTCACTGATATTTAACTTCGGTCAGGAGCAAAGGGTAGGGGGTTTAGGATTCCGGGTCTTTCTTAATGTGACTTAGATGAGACGGACACCAGGTTTTTACCTTTTTGTTAGGACCTTCTGTCGTGTAGACAAATGTTGTATTAAATGACCCATAAAATTCGGGTGACAACTCTGGCTGACGAGTCTTTTTCTAAGGACAATTTTATAAGGACGAAAAGGTGTTACGTGAACCAGTAGGGTAGGTTCTCGAGACTACCTCTACGAGTTGTTCTAAGTACAACGAAAGTGTGGACGATTGTGTTATAGGTAAGACGTCGGGCATTTAGTTTCTCAGTAAAACTGAAAGTTCAGAATAAGAAATTCTTTATGTAAAGCATTCAGATATCGACGGTAGCTACGACTGAAGAGACTGCCTAGACCCGTTTCATTTAACTTTAGGAAGACCTTTTCTAAGTGGTAGGATCTATAGTAATTCTTGTGGCCACTAAGTCTTGAAAAGATCACCAGGTCACCGTTTGTGAGACACGAGGGTTCGTCCCACGGATCCAAAGTAGGGACAGTCCCCTGATTTAGTGTCTACGACGTTGATTCTAGGGTGTACGACGTTTATTTTCCAGGACGTATGGCGGTGTCTCTAACTGCTAAGACTCATGGTGTCGCTTCTGGATTGTGACAGTTTATTTAATAAAAACAAACATTTTTTTTTTAGTACTAAGTACTCTTCTTCAGTTTTATAGTTATAATCGTTCCTCAACCTTCTTCGACTAAGGTTGGAAGTACCCACTGAAACTCCCCAAGTTCCGAAGTCACCTCCGTCATAGACGTCTACACTATCGTTGTCCTCTCTTGATCTTGAGCTTGACCTCGGAGTTCTGTACTGACTTGACGTCGTTAGAGTACTATTTTGAGAATCGTCTATTCTTTAACGAGGAATAGTTACCCGTGTCTTTCAACAAAGACCTCTACCTTAGATAAGTGCCACTTCTACGACACTTCTGACAACTTTACTGTTGTTTTCGAAACCTTATAATGTACTTGAATCAACTATTTCGTCACCGTCCCAAACTCTTCTGACTGAGGTTAAGACTTTCTTCAAGATATCCATTTTACGAAAGTTCGTCGTAACGTCCGATGTCTCTTTATTAAGTACTTTCCTTCTCAGTTAGTCACGTCGTTTGAAGTTACAACAGAATAAAATTCTTTAACGGTGTCGGTGGGGCCGAAAGTCGTTGGTGGTGAGACTAGTCGGTACCTGTACCTACGTTCTGAGGTGGTCGTTTTTCTGGTGTTGAATGACTTTCGAGGCTACCACTAGTCGTCAAAAAATCGTTGTCTTATAAAAATTTAATTCCATGTATGTGACAAACGTATCTATACTACGATAAACAACGTCTAAATTATCTGATGTCATATCACATTTGTTGAAAATATACGTAACTCTTCGGTTTTTTGAGTACATCAGTGTAATAGTTTCACAAGACCTTGGTCTGGGGGTCATAGAGGTTCCGCATGGACATAAGACTTACTGAATCCGACACCGGTCACTTGTCGTCTCTAGGGAAACGGGAACCTTAGTTTGATCCGTCTCCCACGAAAGAGACATCCACTTTCTCTCCCCTCCCCCACCGTCCACCGTTTCGTCCTAAGTTTAGAAATCCAGGACCCGAGATCCTCCGTCTCTCCTCCTCCAAACCCTTCTAAACCTGAAGACCTTCTGTCTTAAGAACCCTGTACTCCCGTACCCCTCCCCGAGACCGTTAAACCCATCCTGGGTCTCCGGATGTCTACTCAGTGTCCAGCTATCGACCCGAGACCCTTGCTGGTCTCTTACCGGAGACTCTGTCGTCCGACTGTCCACCCTATATAAACGAGTTCTCTAGTTATACATTAAGTTTGGTCTCACAAGGGAGGGAGAAGGGATGTCTCTTAAATTTATCCCCCCTTTTTGTTCGTCAGAAGTGACACTTACTCTACCTTCCAGTCCTAACACGACTACATAGAGACACCCACGAAGGGGGGTAGGGAGGACCCTTCCGTTCACTCAGATCTCTCCAATAGGGGCCCGTCGTCTTCCATCGTCACTCTCCTTGTGGGGCGGGGTAACCGGGAACCACCGGACACACCTCTGGTCGATCCCTGTCTTTGGGAACCAGATCCGAAGTCCTTGGGTGTCTCCACCAAGGGTCACAGTTAATACTACCCGTTAACCAGTCGAACGTCTCGTAATCTTTCTACACGTCCTTGGAGGGAGCACCAAGTCACCAATTCTTAGGTAGAACGTTACGTCCCCCGCCCCAAACTAAGGACCAGCCCCTTGACCCTAGGGTGCACGATACCTCTTGTGGTGTCGATCTCTCAGACACCCGGTGTTGGTTTCTTGAGTGCCCTACGTTGGTTCTGAGTTACGTCGGTCTATTTATTTAGAAAATTTTTATTTATCTTTCATTTTCTACACGTTGACACTTACTTCTACTCGACTTGGGTCCAAATGGACCCCAATGCATCTCCCTCTTTTTGGACTTTGACTGAATTAAGAAACGTTTACATCGTCTTCCGAACAACCTTTCAGATTTTCCGTCCTTTTGAATTTTTCTTTTTTTTTTTCTTTGTCTCTCGTGGATCTAAGGGTGTCACCTGTAGGATGGCACAGGTGTAACCCTCACCATCGGGTCACCGAATTCCATATTTCCCTTTGTCTGTGCGCAGGGACTGGAGTCCCTCGGCTCTCCTCGTCCGTCTGGGGTCTTACCTAGTAAGATTCGGGTGTTTCTCTTACCTAGGTTGTCCTTTTCGAGACTCTTTACCACCGTACTTGTTGATTGAACTCCCTCAGTTCCCCAAAGTTTGTCTTCCACTGGTAACTGGGTTCAGAAATTCTTACTACCTCATCCCATATTCACTTGGGTCGTCTTGTTCCTTCCCACCCGTAAATCCTGTTTCCCTGGTCGGACCTGTTTCTGTGTCCCCTCTAGGCTCCACCCCCTCCTTTCGTTTGGTACGTTCCCTCTATGGGGCCTCTTCTTGCGTCTCTCTCCAAAAGGGTCTTCTCCTGGTTGAGTCTTCCTTACTACTATCTCTTGTTCTTAATGTCCTCTAGGGGTGCAGGTCAAATCAAGGATAAGACAAGTACAGACTAGAGATATGTCTTTGACACCTCGGTTTCTTATTACGTGACAATCCTATGCTTACAGGGACTCTTTATACCTTTGATTCTGGTCTCTTCTTTTACCCAAACGGGTTTTTACGTGATCAATTTCCGGTCCGGTAACCTTGTGTCTTTAAACTAAGGAACTTTGGATTCACCGGACCGGACGTTTGTAGATCTCTTTAGACGAAGTCTTAAATCGGAAAGACACTGAAGGGACCACCAGGTTACCGTTTCTTAGGCGGACGGTTACGTCCCCTGTGGCCAAGCTAGGGACCAGACCCTTCTAAGGTGTACGGTGCCCCGTTAATTCGGGCACACGGTGTTGATTACTCCGGTCACGCGGGTCTCGACCGTGAGACGTTGTTCTCTTCGGTGGCGTTACTCCTCGGGTGTGTGACGTTAATCTCCCATCGGGGGCGAGTGACGTTGATCTCTTTCCGGCGTGTCGTTGTTTCTGGGTCGTGTCGGTTTTATTTATTTATTAGGATAAATTTTTTGTTATTAAATCGGAGGGAAGTTTCCCACGTCACACCGAGACGTGCCCATTTCCTTTCTCTAGGGTGTGTGTATAATGTCTACGAGAAATCATTCGTGTCCTTTACGACGAAGTACCTGACTAAAGGAAACACTTATTTACGGTCAGGATTACGTTTCATTTAAGGATTAAGATTCCTCCCGGGTTGGTAGTCGGTCGGGTGGGGCATAGATTTCCCTCCGAGAAACTCCCTCGACGGTACCGAACAATGCGATTGTTCACAGGTGGAAGAAGAAGGGTCACGGGGAGAAAGACGGAGGATTATTCATTCGTCAAACCGGGACCTTTACCTTGCGTCTCTGTCCGTCCCCGCCGAGACCCCGACGGCCGTCGTAGCAGGAGTAAGAGTCCCACTTTCTCTCTACCAGGTCGGGGCCCAAAGAGTCTGTGCACTCACACACACCCGTCTCGGATAATTTCACGTCTCAGACCATACGTCCCGGACTCTCGGACGTAAAGATTCGTCGAAGGCCCACCACGGCTACGGCACCGAAGACTGACGTGTGATTATCTCTTCGAGACTCTGGACACACGAGTCCGGGGTCCTCTCCCCTTCAGCTCCAGTGGCGTCTGTCGTCCGATATCCTCCGTTTTGAAACATAGAAAGAGGGGTTTAGATTGGACTGTTACCCGGACTTTAAGATGGTGACCTCAGTGAAGAAATCCCAAATGCACCATTACTTGAAGTTGAAAAACAAAACCTTCCCATTTAGGATGTGTCAGGAATTACGGAACCGAGATGAGATAGATCACTGAGTGTAAGTAGTGACTTGTCTTGCGTCTGTGTCTTCTTTCCCCTACCCCTGAGTCCTGACCATACGCGACTACTCTACCCGTCCACCCTATCCCGTCCGAAAGTCCGTCCGGAACGTGGGGTTCCGGTCTGGGTCGACAAAGAGTCTGTGGTCCGGGTCTTGTCCTGACTTTACGGCGAAGTAAGTGAGACAATAAAAAGGATCTCGACACAGGTGTCCGTTGGAGGCGTCCGGGATGAGAGTGTCCGGAGTAGTAGAATTTAGCCTCTAGAGGAAAGACCTACAGAGACTTGGATCTAGTGACAGACAGAGATCTTAAGTCGGAAAAGACGGAAGTTCTCTCTTCCCTCTTCCGGGTCCTAAAGAACGGAAAAGGGTGATCTTACACTCTTCGGGTCACTCCGGTCGCACGTGGAGACCAGAGGTGACATGGAAGTCGCGAGTCTCACCTCGGAGTGCGTTTATTCCCGGATCTTTGCAAACAGCTCACTTAGTTGCGAACGGACTGTTCTAGAGAGAGGTAGTCGGAGGGATTTCCTCTTTCGTTGATGTTACCGACTGACTGGTTTTACCCCGTATCTCAACCTAATGACACTACAGCTGACAAGTACCCCAAGAACACCGTTCTTGTGACCTCACCACACGGGGAGAGAGGAGGTCCCCTGGTGTAAAACAGTCTTGAGAAGTGACACTGGGTAGTCAGAACCCACCGGGACGTACCGTGCCGAGTATCGAAGTAACTCAATGGGTTCGGGGAAGTGTTGATGTTCCGACACTAGGTACTTCCCCCTAAATTAGGATCCTGAACTCTTAACCCTTCCTTCCTTAAGAATAGTGACTTATAGATTCTACGAACTAGGACCTTGAGTTTATGAAGTGAAATTCCTACTTCTTTGACTTCGGGTCTCTCCCCTTCCTTAAGGGGGTTCTAATGTGTCGTACGGACACCGTCTTCGTCTGTTTGTTGAGGCGGGGGTGGGGTGGGGACGGGTCCAGAGACTGAAGGTCAAGGTCTATAACAGATGAAGTTAAATATATCTGTCCGTAAGTAATCGACGATAAGTGACTCGTTGACGACATAAGGTCCTTGACATGATCTGTGATTTCAAGATCTTATTTAGTCTTCTGTTTCGGGGACTGGAATACCTCGAATTTAAGGTCTCCTCTGTCTTTATTCGGGTATTTAGTCATTTATTAAAGTCTTTCCCTACCTTCGATACTTCTTTTATTTGGACCGATTATCCCATACTTTACGCATCTCACACGTAGCCCTCGTCCCCCTGTCCCACGGATTTCTTTTCCGCTAAATAGACTTCGGCAATGGACTCTCACGACGGGATGGGGATCACAGACTAAGGAGTGAGGGTGTACGACAAGACATAGAAGAGGTGTAAGAGGGAGGATAGGGAAGGAGTGTGACGAGACTTCAGTGGGAGACCGGTGACAGTAGGGTAGTAGAGGGTTGGTGGATACTGATAGAGGGGTCGGGGATCCAAACGTGGGTCTCAGGTCCGGCTCCTGTTGTAGTCAGGGGGTCTACGGAGGACGTTCCGGTCTCGACCTTTTATGACACTACGAGGAGAATTTCAGGTTTAGGGGGGTAAAATGTCCTCTTCCAGAACGGGTCTCTCCCGTTCACTGGATGGGTTCCAGTGCGTCCTCAACCGTCTTAAGGATGGAAGAGCAAAGGAGGAAACGAAAGAGGAGACAAGGGACGGTTGGGAGGTCCTCAGTAGTTCCCAGAGTTCCTTGCAAGTCGTCCGAAAGTGGGAACCAGGGGACGGGGGCCGGGGGTTCCTCTGGTCTCTGTGTCTCGACCTACGTCAGAGAGACGGTGGAACACCGACGAGAGGTCTTATAGCGGACGGGGCGGACCGTGAAACCTTTTCGCCGGTGTCTTAAGAGTGAAACTGAAACTGAAAGGAGGGACGTGGACGTTGAAGACCGTTTTATCGAGACGGGTGCATCTGTGAGTCGTGATTCTTTCTTCGGTCCCGAAGCCCCGGACGGGGAAGGACTAGACCTACCTAGTGTCGTTCCGGGAAGAGGGTGGACGCGAAGAAAGAGAAGACATTTTACGCCTGTGTCAGAGAAGGGTGGGTGGAGTGTCCCGTCCGTAAGGTACCCTTGCCCAGTGTCTTCACGGTGATAAGACTCTCCGACTTCCAACAGTGGTTGCGGGGAAGAGACAGTGAATCATCTGTGCGAGTCGGTGGACCTTCAGCGGGCTTTATTCACCGTACTCTTCACCTGAAGGGACGTCCACGTCTTCCGAGCAAACGTCTCTTGTCCACAGAAACACCGAACGTCACCCGAATTAGGAAGGGCACCGGTGGACAGACCGGAGACAGTCCTACGGACAGACACTATGCCCTTTCCCTGTCATAGACTCACCCGAAGGGACCACCGTGAACACCATATCTTGGGCGGACGTTACGTCCATCTGCAATTCGATACGTTCAAGATAGGGACCCAATCCTTCTAGGGGACCTCCTCCCGTGTCGGTGGGAGGGGTCATAAGAACGGACTTCTTAACGTATCTGTCTCCCCGGACCACCCGATGTCAGGTATCCCAGTGTTTCTCAACCTGTGCTGACTTCGTCGACTCGTGTGTGCTTGTGATAGACTCATGAAGGACGTCGAGAGCCACGGTCCAAGACACCACTTCGTCCACGGGGGTCCACACGGCCCACGACAGACGCGAGACGGGCATGGGGGACGGAAATGGGGTAATCACATAGGAAACAGACCAAAAAAAAAAAAAAAGACGTACGATTCCAGGTGAAACGGTAGACTACCATCCAGTCTTTGAGGATTTTATTTGCGGTGGGGTCTCGTCGACAGAGAAAGGGTCCAGATTCCCCTTCACCACCTAATCATGGGGTCGAGGGAGTGGGGTGTCCGCCCCATTGAGACTGAGGGACCGAGGGTCCCGGTGGGGGGTCCTGACTCAGGGTGAGTGGGGAACCCAACGACTGAACTATTGTCGGGAGAATAGACATGAGGGGATGCGAGGAGGACCTCAAACGGAGCGTTCGGTTGTTGTATAGACGTAAGTCAGGAGTAGACTCAACCTAAACCCCCCTCGAATTCGGCTTTGTGGTCCTATTAGTGTTTGTAGGAGGAAACAGAGGGAGGGACTCCCGCAACACGTCGCGTGAAACCCACGTCACTCCTCGGTCCTATCCCGACAATCCTTTCCCAGACCGACGACGGCGTCTTGGGACTCGACGTTCCCTCGGATCCTCAACGTCCCTCTGAACAGGTCTCTGGTAGGAGTGACAAGTCTCCTCCTTTTACTACTGACTCTGGTTCCGCTTCCTTTGCCTACCTCTACTTTTCTTTAATTTTCTGTCTAAAGTGGTTATTTAGTCATGTGGGTACCTGTTGTCTTTTTATTCACCACTCTCCACCCTCAAACATTCTCTTTGGCTTGTCATTGAATGGTAGATTCCTATTGTCTTGTTTTTATATTTTGAAGGAACTAGGGGTTTCTACATTTCTTTACAAATTAAGAAGTGGCGGAACGTTTTCTCTCTTACTGAATTTTACTCCTGTGACTTCCTGTAAGAAAGAAAGAGATGTATGTGTGTGAATAAATACCTTTTATGTTTCCTGTGTCCTTGAACAATTCGATATGGAGTTCCTCTATTAGTCGTTTTAAGTCTGACGCACTTCGAGAGGTCCTGTTTACTGGGTTTAATAAATATTTTAACCTATCGCTACTTTTCTACCTTCCCTCGTATATTTCTTTTTCCTTAAATTCTCTGTGATTCGGTCAGTGTCACACACCGAGGACGGCTTAGGACTAAGTTTTTTTACTTTTTTATAAAAGAGTTCAGTCAGTACTTTTATATTTGTAGTTGACGTATAAAATAATAAAATTCCTTAACTACTTTTTATGATCCTCACTACTATTATTCTACTAATATAAAAAAACTTTCCTCAGAAATGGAAAATGTCTTTTAACGACTTTAGAAATATCCGTTTTAATATCTCACCGACCCCAAGGAAAGTTCTGTTAGACTTTTCCCCCTCACCCATTTCATTCTACTTCATTTTAAGTGGTGCACTACTACGTAACTCAGACTACCACCTATGTAACAAAGAGAATATAAAAATGAGAATTTTACCAGGTATTTCTACGAATGACTTTGTTCTTCTTTATTCCAAACTCTTTACAGAACCTTCATCGTAACTAAAGTATACAATAACCTACTACACCCTGGCCTCACTCTGGGTATATGGATCTGGTCGGTCGGTCCGGACAACATCCTGGTTCTCCTTTGATCTTCGCAGATCTTGTGGGTCCAGAGACCGAACACCTGACGAGTGTACCACCGACATAATCGACCCAGGTCGACGTTATTGTCCTACCGTACGTGGCCCACAGAATTTGGTGTCCCCAAATACCCAAGTGTCAAGACCCCCGACTCTTCATGGTCGACTTCGAGGTCGTCCTACCAAAGACCACGCTCAAAGGAAGGACCAAATATCTATGGCGGAAGAGTTATACAAGAGTGTGCACCCTGTTTAACTCTGGTGTCGTGACTGTACATGTGTGACGACGACGACGACGATTCAGCGAAGTCAGCACAGGCTGAGACACACTGGGGTATCTGTCGTCGGGTGGTCCGAAGGGGTAGGGACCCTAAAAGGTCCGTTCTTGTGACCTCACCCAACGGTAAAGGAAGAGGTTACGTACTTTCACTTTTCACTTTCACTTCAGCGAGTCAGTACAGACTGAGAATCGCTGGGGTGCCTGACGTCGGGTGGTCCAAGAAGGCAGGTACCTTAAAAGGTCCGTTCTCATGACCTCACCCCACGGTAACAGAAGAGGCTATATGTGTGATGGTACACACTTTATCTACCGATCACCCTTTGACACCACATCGTGTCCTACGAGTCTGACTAAGAGACACTACGGGGTCCCCTCACCTACCCCCGCCTCACCTCCCTCCCTCCGAGTTCTCCCTCCCCTATGAATACTGACTAAGTGTTACACCATATCGCCTTTGATTACGTTGTAACATCTCATTAACAGGAAGTTAGTTCTTTTATTTTTTCGAAAAATTTTTATTTACATGGACCTAAAAAAAAAAAATTACATAAGAGTGTGTCGTCTCTTTCTCGAGACCAAAGAGAAGGAGAAGAATCTTCCTGTGGTTAGGATAACCTAATCCCGGGTAAGAAGTAACAATAAACCAGAGATTCGGTACAGACTGAGAAATACTAGGGTACTTGGTATCGGACGGTCCGAGGAGACAGGTACCCTAAAGGGTCCGTTCTTATGACCTCACCCAACGGTAAAGGATGAGGTTCCCTAGAAGGGTTTGGTCTCTAGCTTGAGTATAGAGGACGTCCATCTAAGAAATGGTGACTCGGTGGACTCTTAGGGTCCTGAGTGAGAACCCTTGGACCGAGTCAAGTCAAGTCAAGTCAGCGAGTCAACACAGACTGAGAAACACTGGGGTTCTTGACGTCGTGCGGTCCGGAGGGACAGGTGGTGGTTGACGGCCTCAGATAGGTTTGAGTACAGGTAACTCAGCCACTACGGTAGGTTGATAGAGTAGGAGACAGCAGGGGAAGAGGAAGACGGGAGTCAGAAAGGGTCGTAGTCCCAGAAAAGTTTACTCAGTCGAGAAACGTAGTCCACCGGTTTCATAATCTCAAAGTCGAAATTGTAGTCAGGAAGGTTTCTTGTGGGTCCTAACTAGAAATCCTACCTTACCAACCTAGAGGAATGTCAGGTTCCCTGAGAGTTCTTAGAAGAGGTTGTGGTGTCAAGTTTTCGTAGTTAAGAAACCACGAGTCGAAAGAAATATCAGGTTGACAGTATAGATATGTACTGGTGACCTTTTTGGTATCGGAACTGGTCTGTCTGGAAACACCTGTTTCATTACAGAGACGAGAACCTATATGACAGATCCAACCAGTATTGAAAGGAAGGTTCCTCATTCGTAGAAAATTAAAGTACCGACGTCAGTGGTAGATATCACTAAGACCTCGGGGGGTTTTATTTCAGACTGTGACAAAGGTGACAAAGGGGTAGATAAAGGGTACTTCACTATCCTGGTCTACGGTACTGAAATCAAAAGACTTACAACTCGAAATTCGGTTGAAAAAGTGAGAGGCGAAAGTGAAAGTAGTTCTCCGAAAAATCAAGGAGAAGTGAAAGACGGTATTCCCACCACAGTAGACGTATAGACTCCACTAACTATAAAGAGGGCAGTTACAACTAAGGTCGAACATAAAGAAGATCAGGTCGCAAAGAGTACCACATGAGACGTATCTTCAATTTATTCGTCCCACTGTTATGTGTCGGAACTACATGAGGAAAAGGATAAACTTTGGTCAGACAACAAGGTACAGGTCAAGATTGACAACGTATGTCCAAAGAGTTCTCCGTCCAGTCTACCAGACCATAAGGATTGGTGGGGGATTTCTGGCATAGAGGTTGATACTAGTTTAATTCCCATTCTGAAGTTATATCCTTAAACCTCCCCTATGTTAAGTGAGGTAAACAACTCTGTCCTTTCTGACCCCTTCTTGTTGTCCCTTTCCGTCTCGACAGGAACAGCGAACCACTCCTGCAGATCTAAAGGTTTATTGTGTCTCGACTGATTTCGGTGTCCACGGGTCTTAGTATTACTTCCACATCTTTCTTCTTTTGGTCGTCGTAACTAAGTCCCGTGTGGATGGAATTGGTCTTCGACACGAATCACGAAGCATTCGCAGTAGAGTAAATTAATGGAATACGAGGAGAAAAAGGTCTACTCTTTTGACTTCGTGTATTTGCAGTGAGCGGGTCCAGCAAAGCGGTCTCGACCAGGTGCCACCTTGGTCCCGGACAGACTACATTCTTGGGTACGAAACAAAAGTGAGACGGAGTCGTCTCCAGACCGAAACCCCAGGACCCCCAGACGTGACCTTAGGACTAAAATAGTAAATGAACGACTCGCCGGACTTACGTTAAAGAGCCTTGAGTCATAGGAGGAAATATTTTAGCCCCAATATTATAATTGAAGTGCTCTGGAGTCTCTCCGAGTCTATTCCATCATGTACCCGTCCCGAACGGTGTCTCACTCGTGAATTTCTTCCGTCGACGATAACAATAATTAGGATAAAAACGATAAACGGAAGCAAAGAGGATTAATGGAAAGAGACCTTCAAAGGTCCTCACAATGACGAGAATATAATGACTGTGACGATTTGGGTGAACTTATATAAATAGTAGGAAGGGTGTCTGAGTGTCAGATCCCACAGGAAACCCCTCCCTACACCTGTCCTACCCGTCCCGTTCTCAAAACACTGAGTAAAAAGGAAAGAGAGTACGGACTGTTAGATCCCGGCGGTTGGTCCTATTCTACTGGTGTACTGGTCTTAAAGAGTCTACGGACCAAAGTACACAATTGGAGTGACAGTTTGGAACACAGAGGTAGAGTCTCAAGTACGGTACAAGACTCATCACTATCATTGCACTTAAAGATGGTTCCGACAGCGTTTCGTAGAGTCACCTACAGGACGGGACACTTCTGGAAGGTTAGGAGTGACTAGTAACAACGTCCTTCTTCACCGACAAAGAGTCGTGTTCCGGTGTGTTTGTAGGGACTCACCAGTTGCAGGCCCCAGTCAAGTTTGGTCGAGAGAGAGTAACTCGACTTGTGTGGGGTAGAGACCTGGAACCGGGAGTGGAACTTCCGACGTACTTACATCGAGAGTCCCGGAGTAGTCGGGGTTCCCAACTTCTACCAAACCCAATTCGAATCCATCCGAGGGTGTAACTAAAAATGTACTCTACTCTACTCCTGTTCCTTATCGATCAGATGTATCGACGTCCAGCCGGAGTAGGTGGTCGGGTGGATGGGTTGGGATTTATACACGGTCGAAGAGGTAGTCTTTTTTTTTTTTTGGATCCTTCCACTTTACTTCTAAATATTAAGGAACATTAAGAGGAACTCCCGAAACGTCGTACCTAAAAGACACGTTAATGGATGTCCCTTGTGTTCTCTAATCTTTACGTCCCTCACAAGACCCACAACACGGTTTCAGGAAGGAACACTCACCACTCCAAATCTTTCTTTTTCTCTCAAATCAAGGGTAAATGGGTCCCGGACAACCCACGGATCGTGACACGGGGTTTAACTAAAATTTATACGTTTGTAACAGGTACGGATCGAATTAGTCGAACCCGACGATAGTGTTCTATGATATCCAACCCACCGAATTTATTGTTTGTGAGTAACAAGTGTCGAGACCTCCGACGTTCTGACTCTAGTCCCATGGTCGTGTCTGTCCAAAACCCCTCCCGAGGGAAGGACCAAACGTCTGTCGTAGGAAGAAGAACATAGAAGTCTCCCACCTATCTGTTTCGAGATCAAAAAAGTAGAAGAATTTTCCCGTGATTAGGGTAGTACGTCCGAGACGAGTACTACAGTAGATTGGGATTAAGAGAGGGTTTATGGTAGTGTAACCCCTAATCCCGAAGGGACCACCGACACTACGTCCTCTTCGTCCAAGCTAGGGACCCACCCTTCCTAGGGGACCTTTTCCTTTACCGTTGGGTGAGGTCGTAAGAACGGACCCTGTAAGGTACCTGTCTCCTCGGACCGTCCGATCTCAGGTGTCCTAGGGTTCACAGTCTGTACTGAAAACACTGGTTTGGTGGGTGGTATCCTTAAACCCCCTCTGTGTTCGTAAGTCGGGTATCGTTACGGGAATTCCGGTAATGTCAAATGAAGTTTTGTGACTTTTTATCGTACCAGGAGTCTCAGGACAAAAAAAGTTTATGCACTACTAAATAAGTGAGTATCAGTTCTCAAAGACACTGAGACCCTTGGCGTGACGTCCTTCTCTACCTTCCCTTACTGATCCAGTATCTCGAGGTCCATACCAGGTACCCTTCCATCAACAATGAGACCAAATACTCTATGTAATCCCTCCTCTTCCTCACCCATCCGTCCTTACTCCGTACTAAGGAACTAGTCTCAGCGTGTCCATTGACCAGTTTCGTCTCGGGTCCTTTCCAGAGACGGGTCCCGGGTTCGTTTGGGAGGTGGTGGGTGACGGGTGGTGGGTGACGGGGTGACGGGTGACGGGGTGACGGGTGACCGAGATCTCGTCCCTAGTCCTTGAACCTCAATTCTCGGTCAAAAGAATCGACATATTACTGAGTCTCCCCAAAACAGGTCCAATAGAGTTAGGACGAAACATTTGACGTCTTGTGATCCATATGTATCGGGTATATAAATCTTTTCTGTTTGATTTAGGAGTAATAACTATATGTAGTGACTCTAAAATTTAATGTGTATAATCGTTGTTATTGTCCTAATTTGGGTGTCTTAGGGTCTCGATCTTCCCAAGAGGGTACGTCCGAAGGAATAGTTCACAACCGTAGGGGACCAGGGATAGACACGGTTCACCATAATTAACGTAATGGTTGTTACTTGTGTAAGTTAAAGTCTTAGGAGGGTCTTTCCCCTCGATGGGTTCCTCCTTAAAAGTGTAGATATGAGGTTGATCAGGTCTTGAGCTTTCGACTTCGAGGTCCGGACATGCTGGGTACCGATCCCTCCCTGTCCGGCAGTGGGACTTTGTGTCTCGAGATCTCTGGTTCCCCTCTGGACTCGACGACCTCGAGCTTCACCCCGAGGTCGACTTCAGAGGACCTACAAGTGGAAGGAGGAGAGTTCGGCCAGGACAAGATGAACCTAGACTCTTCTTTTTCTTCTCCCCTCCCTGTCTCCCGTTGATTGTGGGAGACACCGGGGTCTACATATGGAGTAAGATCGAAAATGGTATTCCCCTAGAGTCCTCCAAGGTCTGTAGGGACGATATCTCGGGTCCGACCGGTACTCTGTAGTGGGTCGTGGGTAATAAGTAGGAGTAGAACCGTTAGAGCAGTAAAAGTGGACGGGTGGGAAAGAGGGTCCCGACCGTGTTGTCGGGATGTTGAGACATACAGACTGGGGTTCAAAGGTGTCGTGGTCCGTATGATCACACACTCAAGTAAGACACATACATTGCTATTCTAAAGACGGTATAATTTTGGTTTCAGGACCTGAAGGGACCGCCGAGTCACCATTTCTTAGGTGGGCGGTCACGTCCCCTGAACTCAAACTAGGAACTAGGTCCTTCTAGGGCGTCCGGTGCCTCGGTGCTTCGGGCCCGTGGCCCTGATTGCTCGGACACGAGATCTCGGGTCCTCGATGTCGATGACCCGGGTACACAACGTTGACGACTTCAGGTACTCGGACCTCGGACACGGGGTGTTGTTCTCTTCGGTGGTGTCACTCTTCGGGCACGTGACGTTGATCCCTTTCGGACGTCGGTTGTCACTTCTGGGTCACGTCGTTTTTTTATGTGTAAAAAATTTTTTGATTTTATGAGTGTCCTTCGAAGAGGGTGGTCTGATATCCTTGGTTTTCGTTCCGAAAGACGAGTCCCCCGTCTGACGACAGGCGTTGACTCCGTCTCACCCCACAACCCACATCGTGGGTCCCCGGTCAAGTGTCTTCGGAGGGAGGAGATGGACGGAGGTTTTGGGTCGAAGAGAGGTGTCGTCTGGTGCTAGAAAACTCGAGTGTAGTGACTCAGGGTCACCATTGTATGTTTTGTGATACTAATTCACGAAAGTTCCTCACACGACCTCGTTGGTCTGTGGAGCCCGGTTTTGTTTTGAAGGTTCAAGATGATTTCGAATGTCGGTTCCAACTCCTCGAGGACGGTGAACTTTCACAACCGAAGTTATAACTACCATTTACCTTTTTGGAGATCCAGTGTCGACTCTAAGTCCTGTTCCTCAGAGCTCCGTCCCTACCTTCGTTTTCGTAGTCCAATCCACTCTTAGACGCGGTCCACACTCGTCAAGTCCCTTTTCCGGGGTCAGTCTGATGATAAGGTTTTCGTTAATGTTTGTCTTGAAAAATTCTACAAAATTTACACACCTACCCAAAGGAGAAGGAGGATCGTGTGTTAACGTAGGGACCGTCGACAGGAACAAGGATATTGTTTAGGTCTTCTGGTTTTCGTCCAAGTTTTCTTATATATTTTAGTGTAAGATGGTCGGGGTCTCTTGAGTTTAGTAAGAGTAAGAACGTTTTCGTGGTCGCCTGTGGGGGAGAGTGAATGTCCTTTCTTTTGACTTCGATTTACAAATTCCTCGAAAAGGTCTAAACGTATCCTGGAGTAGTGGTCCGGTTTTGTCCACAAGATTGTCCTTCGAGGATGGACCTTGAAGAGACGCGAGGGAGAATCAATTGTGGTTTGTAGTGTATCAGTTTCCTCTTTAATCTTCACTCCGACTTTTTCGTTGTCTTTGTTACTGGTTCTCGTCCTACATTTTTATTTCTTCGTTCTGAAGGGACCATCACGTCACCTATTCTTGTGTGAACGGTTACGTCCCCTGTACCGAAGTCAGGGGCCAGACCCTTCTGGGGTGTACGGTTCCTCGTTACTTCGGGCACACGGTTTTGGAGACTCAGGTGAGAGATCTCGGGTACTCGGTGTTGATGACTCGGACGTTCGACGCTGATGCCTTCGGGCTTACGGACCTCGGGCGCGAGGTGTCCTTTTCGGTGGCGTCACTCTTTGGACACGGGGCGTTGCTTCTCGTCGGGGGCCGACAAGGTTGATCCCTTTCGGGTACGTCGTCCCTTCTGGGTCACGTTGTTTTTAATATATTTATTTATTCGAAAAATGTTTCTTTATAGAAGACAAATTTTTTTTACTTCCAATATGCTTTCGAACGTTTTGACTGGTTGAGAGCTCGTACCGGTCGACCGGTCTCCTGAATGAAACGTCCGGGTGTTCCAGAAGTGACTGAGACCACACTGGACACCCCCTCGTCGACCTTAGGTGTGTGACAGATCACCATCTCTCCACTCCTTATCCTTCTTTTTGTCCCAAGTCGGTCTTCGTTCACTTTCGGGTACCCCCGGACTCACGTCAGGGACGACATCCGACCGGGAACTGGGTCGTAGGGGTGGGTCCCTCCTTCTTCCGTGACGTCCCCGGCACGTGGACCTCTAGGTCCCTGTGAACCCGGTGGACAGTCCCCGTATTTAGTGGTATTTGGGTCGTTACCTCCCCTTCTCTCCTCCCGGGCGGTCCTCTTGGTCCCGTCCTACCACCGGTGAAAGACGACCGACACCTCAAATATGGTGACACTCCACCCCCTATACCTCTGACCGGGTGTTATGTGTGACTCCTGACGTTTCCGTGACGGCCCTGGTCCGAGGCCACCGAAGACGACAACCATGGTCACCAGGTCCGAGAAATGGTTCCCCGACTCTGTGAGTTCACCGGTACCACTGTGCCCCGTATACCCGTTTCACCTCTGGTACGGCAGATTCGTCTTGGTTCAGTCATATGACTGACAGTGATGGTTCCGACACCGAAATCACAATTGGGTCCCCAGTCAGTTTGGTCTGTTATGTGAACTTCATTTGGTTTCGTCACGTTTTTATAAAGTTATCGAAGACCTCGCCCCGTGGTGTCGAGTCCGGTACACTGCCCAGGTTCCATAACCACTCCAGAGTCCCCGGACGTCCCTTGTCCCGGACCCGTTGGTCCTATGAGACTCTAAACCCCTCCGTTTCGTCAGTGATAGAAAATTCCCGAAAACACGTACCGTGGTCGCCAGGACCGGGGAGTGCCTCCTAAGTCAGGAACCACACCGGAGTCTCTACCTGTAGTATCTCCTCAACCCCCGGGTTGAGTGTCCTAACTGTCTAGTTTATGATCTACAGTTTAGACTTAAACTCTATTCGTTGTTTCCTACTATATCTGGTATGAATATTCTAATAAACAACGAGTAGATTTTAAGTTTATCTTGACTCGTAGGACGTAAAAATAAACGATTGAAACCACTGGACTCCAGGATCGTCGTGTCTCTTACACCTCAGTTGTGGTCTCCGGGACGGTTCGACCTCAGGGGTCACGTCAGTACCACTACACCCTTTTCATGGTCCGTTCCGTGAAGGGATCACCAGGTGACCAATTCTGAAACGGAAGGTTACGTTCCCACACTCAAGTTAGGGACCAGTTTCCTCAATTCTAGAGTGTACGGAACGTAGGTTTCGTGGGTTTGTATTTTGTGTTTGTTATAACATTATGTAAGTTATTTCTGAAATTTTTACCGGGTGTAATTTTTTTTTTTTTTTAGAATTTTTTTCAGGGTTCCGGTGGGTCCCTGTGAGAAGACGTCGGGACGAACTTACTCCGCGTCCATCCCAAATGTGACAGATCGTGGGTTTAAAAATTTTCATATATCTTTATCCCCTTTAATTAAAATTATACAAAATAAATCGGGTCATATAGGTTTTACAACAAGACAGTCGTGCATTAGTTATTTGGTCATAATTACTCTACAAAATCCTGATTCCGACGCTTTGGACCACACGTTTAATTGTCGGGAAGAGTTAGACTTGTCACTTAAAAGTTACCGAAGTCCCAGACCGTCCTGTCTGGGTCTAGGGAACGACTCTCAGGATCCGTGGCCACACCAAGACCCTACACTCTCTCCACCCCACTGATCCCCTGGTCCGTTGGTCAGTTAAGATTCTTGGTTCCGTCAAACCCCTGGTGTAAACATGTTGAGGACCCGAAAGTAACCTCCGAGTCGGGTAACGGTTCTCAGACTACAAAACCCCATTGAGGTCCCTACACCCCCTACTCTTCACGGTTCCGTCTCGAACACACGCACGATTCAGCGAAGGTAGCACAGACTGAGAAACGTTGTGATACCGGACATCGGGCGGTCCGAGGAGACAGGTACCCTAAGAGGTCCGTTCTTATAACCTCACCCAACGGTACGGGAGAAGGTCCCCTGGTAGGGTTGAGTCCCGCTAGTTTGGGTGAAGAGAATACGACCGTTCACACAAGAAATGGTGATCGTGGTTGACCCTTCGGGGGTGCCGTTCGAATCAAGGAAAGATTACCAAATCCTCGATCGTGATGTCCGGGTCCAAGGGACGGTTCCCAGACTCTACCACCTCGTCCCTTGTCCCGACCCGTGAGTTTAGTATAGACACTCTTTTCGGTTTATTATGTCATTAATAGGAGATTACTGACGTCACCGACGGGGTCTTTAACCCGGGACCCGGCGTCTCGACTCCGGAACTCCTCAGTACTACGATACCCAGCCTCCCACCCTCTCCACCATGGTCGGTTGAATATAGCAGACCTTTCTTGGTCCCGTGTACCACTCAAGACCCCGACCGTGGGACGGTTCCCGGAATCTATAACTATGACAGGTGCACTTTACTTCTTTTCCCTTTCCACCCGTCGTTCAGTGAGATTCTTCACTTAGGTTCCACTACTCCGGACCTCGTGCCCCGACCGTCAACGATGCCAGTCAAAGTGAGAGACGGGTCACTGTGGGGTTCGAGGTGGGCGGTCTCGGTCGTCGGAGGAGGACGGACCTAGAGACGAGGAGCAGGACTCTCCCCGCCCACCGTCGACCCGTGACTCCCACGATGACCGTGCTACCGGGAGGAGGTTCGTCTGTCAAGTCAAGTCGAGTGAAGTCAGCGAGTCAGCACAGGCTGAGAAACGCTGGGGTACTTAACGTCGTGCGGTCCGGAGGGGGACGGGTTGTGGTTGAGGGTCTCAGGCGAGTCTGAGTGCAGGTAACTCAGTCACTACGGTAGGTCGGTAGAGTAGGAGACAGCGGGGGAAGAGGAGGACGGGGGTTAGGGAGGGTCGTAGTCCCAAAAAGGGTACTCAGTTGAGAAGCGTACTCCACCGGTTTCATGACCTCAAAGTCGAAATCGTAGTAAGGAAGGTTTCTTGTGGGACCCGACTAGAGGAAGTCTTACCTGACCAACCTAGAGGAACGTCAGGTTTCCTGAGAGTTCTCAGAAGAGGTTGTGGTGTCAAGTTTTCGTAGTTAAGAAGCCACGAGTCGAAAGAAGTGTCAGGTTGAGAGTGTAGGTATGTACTGATGACCTTTTTGGTATCGGAACTGATCTACCTGGAAACAACCGTTTCATTACAGAGACAAAAGCTTATACGATAGATCCAACCAGTATTGAAAAGAAGGTTCCTCATTCGCAGAAAATTAACATACCGACGTCAGCGGTAGACGTCACTAAAACCTCGGGGGGTTTTATTTCAGACTGTGACAAAGGTGACAAAGGGGTAGATAAAGGGTACTTCACTACCCTGGTCTACGGTACTAGAAGCAAAAGACTTACAACTCGAAATTCGGTTGAAAAAGTGAGAGGAGAAAGTGAAAGTAGTTCTCCGAAAACTCAAGGAGAAGTGAAAGATGGTATTCCCACCACAGTAGACGTATAGACTCCAATAACTATAAAGAGGGCCGTTAGAACTAAGGTCGAACGCAAAGAAGGTCAGGTCTCAAAGAGTACTACATGAGACGTATCTTCAATTTATTCGTCCCACTGTTATATGTCGGAACTGTATGAGGAAAAGGATAAACCTTGGTCAGACAACAAGGTACAGGTCAAGATTGACAACGAAGGACTGGACGTATATCCAAAGAGTTCTCCGTCCATTCCACCAGACCATAAGGGTAGAGAAAGTCTTAAAAGGTAAAAATAACACTAGGTGTGTTAGTTTCCGAAACCGTATCAGTTATTTCGTCTTTCTCTACAAAAAGACCTTGAGAGAACGAAAAAGGTACTAGGTCGTCTATAACCGTTAAACTAGAGACAAAGGAGACGGAAAAGATTTTGGTCGAACTTGTAGACCTTCAAGTACCAAGTGCATAACGACTGTGGACCGAACCTCTTAAAATTCGTAATGAAATGATCGTACACTCTACTCACATTAACACGCCATCAAACTCGTAAGAAAACGTAACGGAAAGAAACCCTAACCTTACTTTTGACTGGAAAAAGTCAGGACACCGGTGACGACTCAAAAGGTTTAAACGACCGTATAACTCACGTCGTGAAAGTGTCGTAGTAGAAAGTCCTAAACTTTATCGAGTCGACCTTACGGTAGTGGAGGTGATCGAAACAAGCATTACTACGAAAGATTCCGGGTGAACTGAAGTGTAAGGTCTTACAGACCGAGATCCACTCACTAGTTTGGTAACACTAATAGAACCAGCACTTCTAGAAAAAACATGTCAAGAAGATACATAAGAACGGTGGAGAAGACTTATAGAAGACGAAGACAATCCAGGTATGGTAAAGACAGGAAATAGCTCAGGTAGAAACGTACTTTACAAGGGAACCATAGAGATTAAAAGAACTTTTCTAGAGACCAGAAAGGATAAGACAACAAAAGGAGATAAAGAAACGTAACTAGAGACTCCTTCCGAAAGAATAGAGAAGAATGATAAGAAATCTTGAGACGTAAGTCTACGAATATAGAAAGGAACACTTTAATAGAGAAAGAAGAGAAAAAAAAGGGAACAATACATCTAAGGATATTTGAAAGGAGATGAAACGGAGACCGGGAGTTCCGGATTTTACAAACGGTTCAGGACAAGACAAGTTACTGAAAGTTCCCAGTCCTCAAAAGGTCTCCAGTTCCAGGGACGATCCCTGGGTCCGAGGTCCCGTCGAGGACACTATACTCTCCTGCTCCGGTCTGTCGGTCGTGTGGTTCTCCTTGGCTCTGTCGACACGGCTGGAGATCGCGAAAGACCCGACCGTCATCTACGGTCGAAAGGACGGTTCTAAACTAGGTGTCCTACCCCCGCCCCTCCCCCACCACGTCCCGTACCAGAGTCGGGGTCCGCTGTTACATCGAGGACTACTAGCACGGTGGCTTCCCACTTACTTCTAGGAAGGACTCCTGTCGGAGGGGGAGGAACGACAAAGGTCTTCCACTCACCTCATTTCGTCTGTCTTTCTAAAGTAAGAGACCAGGAACACTTTTTACTTACACATTCTCCGGGGGTGACTGGCATTGGTGTATCCACACCTTAGTGTAGTACCGGGTACAAAACAATCAGACGTCTCGGTAACTCACCTCCTATCGTCTGACCGGGGACGAGAACAGTGTAGCAGGACTCTACCTTCCTTCGGTACCCACACACAAGATTTGATCCCGGAACCCTGTGTGGGTACCGAATCTTGATCCCGAGGAACCCTCCTTCCGATACTGTTTGGATCTGTCGTATAATTTTGTGTCTCTGTAGTGACACGGCTGTTTCCATGCATCTCAGTTTCGATAACAAAAGGGTCATCAGTACATACCTATACTCTTAACCAGGTATGTCTTCCGACTCGTGGTTTCTTTATTACGAAAGTTTAACACCACGACCTCTTCTGAGAACTCCCAGGGAACCTGACGTTCCTGTAGTTTAGTCAGGCAGGATTTCCCTTAGTTGGGAATTATAAGTAACCTTCCTAACAACAACTTCGATTTCGAGACCATGAAACAGGCGGACTACGTTTCTCGGTCGAGTGACCTTTTCTGGGACTACGACCCTTTCTGACTTCCGCTCTCTTCCACCGTCGTCTCCTACTCTACCAACCTATCGTAGTGACTGAGTTACCTGTACTTAAACTCGTTTGGGGTCTTCTATCACGTCCTTAGACCACGTGACAAAAAGTATCCCAACGTTTCTCACCCTCTGTTTAATCGCTAACTTGTTGCTGTTATATCAACTAATTGTTACACAATCAAAGTCCACATGTTTTTTCTCTAAGTCAATATATATATACCCACACATATATATAAAGTTTAACAAAAAGGTCAATCCGATAATGCCTTACAACTCGTCCCAAAGGACACGATATGTCGTCCAGGAACAACCAATAGGTAAAATTTATATCGTAACACATGTATATATGTCGTCTTATAATGAGTCGACAATTATTCTTACTCTATTACGGTAAACGTCGTCGTTCCTACCTAGATTCTAACAGTATGACTCACTTCAATCAGTCTGTTTCTTCCTCTTTATGACAAATCCCAACTGTCCTCAGGAAAACGAATTACGAACGAATTGTGGATGAGAGAATGGGAACTGGAACCTGTATAAATACTCTCTCTACCGGATCCAGGGGACCACCTTTTACTCCGGTTTTACAGTACCTAAGTAGATAGCGATGACTCATCTTAACTGACTCGACCTTCGGTTTCTTCTCCTTTATCTTTAATTAATGTGATTTATCTATGTGAAGAAATTAATGACGTTTTAGACCATGGAGGTACACGTAGAGGTCCAAACCGTATTTTATAGGTTACTACAGTCCGAAAACATCTACTTAGCAAAACACGTAAACTTGAGGAAACCTCGTGAAAACCGTGGTTCGGCTCACGGAGTCTGTTGACACTTTAAGAGTGTTGACTACTAGTGTTAATGGGAAAAAGAAAAAATTTGGACTTTAGAAACCTTACGTTGTAGACGAACGACATATTCTGGAAGAAGTGCAGGCCCAAGAGTGACGGAAAAAAATCCTGGTAAGAGAGTAGTTAAACCTTCAACACGCGGGAGATTCTTAGACAAGCACCAACAGTGTACACGAGGTAACTTCAAACAAACACTAAACAACAGGTTCAAAGATTCCAAACGAAAATAATTTCGAGAGTCTCTATCGTACTCAAGAAAGACTTACATTTTTGAAAGATAGGTCTGACCAGTCACTTATAAACTGTAAGTACGTACACTTCTTCATGACGACACTTTAGACGTAAACAGTCGGTAATATTCTCCAAGGATTCTACAAGAACCAGGTGTCGAAGGATATAAGACTAAGAGACCGAAAGGAAAGACCCAATTTAGTGTCTTACCAGAACAATAACTACGAGTCAGTGAGTTAGTACAGACTACGAAACGTCGGGGTACCTCACGTCGTGTGGTCCGAAGAGACAGGAAGCGACAGAGGACCTCAAACGAGTCTGGATACAGGTAACTCAGCTACTACGGTAGGTCGGTAGAGTAGGAGACAGCGGGAGAAGAGGAGGACGGGAGTTAGAAAGGGTCGTAGTCCCAGAAAAGGTTTCTCAGTTGAAGCGTAGTCCACCGGTTTTATAACCTCGAAGTCGAAGTCGTAGTCAGGAAGGTTACTTACAAGTCGCAACTAAACGAAATCCTAACTGACCAAACTTACCAGACCGACATCGTTTTACTTGTCGTTTAGAGGGTGTTGTTGTGCAAGGAGGTTCCTCACTAGACGGGACCAACAGCCAATTATTTTACGGAAAAGAAAATAATTCTGTCAAAAAGAGGTCAAGTCTAATTATGTAGGTAAAGGGAACACAGAGTTTATAAATTGAAGTCTATAGAGTTCTATTATTAAGTAATTCGAAACCTTGTCTATCGGTTCATTAGCTTCTGTCAGATTCGTAAAAAGTTTTGGTACTAGATTTCAACGATACGGTAGTTACATCCCTTACATTATTACATTACTAAGTCGATTACTAAATCATGGGTGACATTCCTAAAAAGTCCGGTCCATCTTACACTTGTGAGACCTCGTAATCAATTACACTCTCCACCCACTCTTCGTGTCCGGTTCACCGGGTGTCCAACCACGGAAATTCGAGGTATGTTTGTGTAGAAGTATGTAGATTCAGAATGTCGGTGTGAACAGTCATTTACTGGATGTCCGTGTAGTTTATCCGATTCCTTTGTTATATATCTCTTTAACACATCACAATAACTACGGAAAAACAGTTCCAGATCAGTCCTTTTATCTGAGTCATCGTCAAACAATTTCTGAACCAATCGTCAATGATCCCTCAAAGTTCTCTGATATCACTCCGACCAAGACCGTTGTACCTTTCTTGACCTTGGTTCCTGAGGGTCGACCCCACTCGTCGTCACCGACCTTACTGTCAGTATCGTTAGTCTGAGTTTTATAACTTGATCTAGGACCGTCAGAGTCGGAAGACCAGTGGAAGATCACGGGGGATCACCGTCTTGGATTCTTCCGCGATCGACCGTTTCCTCTTTATGTCAAACGTCACATAGTCGGGTCTTTTCACATCCTTCCAACCAGTTCGTCAATCTTGTTCTCGAATTATTGGGTTTGTTCTACATACACGTAGAATGCGTGCTAGATTTACGTCCTCTCTCTTCACTTCATCATCCAATCCAAATGACACAAGCCGAATAATGCTACTGAAAAGGATCTTCGAGAGAGTTTAAATCCTTAATTTAAACAAAACGGGTGAGACACAAGGTTACATTCTAAAAAAAAAATAGTAGGGAAGTCAGTGTATGGTTTTCAGAATGATGGTTAACTTTGAATAACTCGAAATTTGGTTATGTCATTTTATTAATAAGACCCCAATGTCTTTTTTAAGAGTCCGATCCGAGTAAGATTGTAAGATGTCTTTCGGATTGGGACGAGAAAACCCCTCCATCAATGTGTAAACCTTTACTGTTGATGGTTCTGGGTCCACGACTGTCCTTCGGTTTAACGGGAAATCTTAATAGAAAAGACGGTGGAGGGTCATGAAGTGGTGAATAGATGTTCTTCTGTTTTATTATCCAAGAAAACAAAGGTCATGGATATTACACGTAAAGGTCCAAACAAAACCTCATGTCGACACTTTAGAAAGTCGTGACTGTATTAAGAGAAGGGTGGGTTAACACTTTACAAGAAACTCGTTACATTAACAAGGGGTGACGTTAAGAATGTCGGCGCACAGTCGTACAGTTAGTGACCAAGAAGAGGGTCAAGACTAACAAGGGACGACACAATTGTGGGTCTTGCTCAGGAAGGTCGACGACTTTCTATAGTCGTATAAATATACTTGATGAAGTATAAACGATCCCTTTTAAGGACTTCTGGTTATATCTGGTCGTATCTGGTCTATACAGACCCGAACGTAAATTTAAAAGAGACCCTAGTCATTATCGCAATGCGTAACGTTTACTGTATACACTTATGTCTCACAGTAAAATAGAAATGACCCGAAACTAGTATAGGTAAGGACTCTCCTCTCGTTAGTATAGTAAGTTTTAGTGAAGAGTTTTACTCTTTGATAAAATATCATCGCGAGAGCTTCTCTAGGTTTCGCTAGAAAGTAACGTTACAAAGACCGATCTCTCAGTAACTTGAAAAAACTGTAAAGTTTAAAGAGACAGAACTGAAATATACGGGCAAAGAGATTCTAAGGATTTTCACTTTTCACTTTCACAATCAGTGAGTAAGTACAGGTTGAGAAACACTGGGGTACCTGACATCGGGTGGTCTGAGAAGAAAGAAAGGTACCTTAAGAGGTCCGGTCTTATAACCTTACTCATCGGTAAAGGAAGAGGTCCTCTAGAAGGGGTGGGTCCCTAGTTTAGGTTCAGAGGGTGTGAATAATAAATGGTAGACTCGGTGGTCCCTTCGGGGTTTATGGGTATTAGACTCATATTGTGTAAAAAGGAAGTGACTGTTCCTCAAAGAAGTTCTTAGAACTGACCTCAGCAATTTGGAGGTCAGTTCCCCCGAAGTCCTACTTCCCCTGCATTCATTCGGGACCGACTGAGTACGACTATATACCAGTTTTGGTAGTGTTATAACATTTCATTAACAGGAGGTTGATTTTATTCCATTAATTAATTTTTTATTGACACCTAACTTAGTACAGGGGGGTTTTATTAATCAAGAAAAAATGATATTTGAATAAATAAAATTAACCTCCGATAAAATGTTATAACATCGTCAAAGCGGTATGTAGTTGTGCTTAGGTGGTGCCCATATGTGCACAAGGGGTAGGACTTGGGGGAGGGTGTAGGGAGGGGTAGGGTAGGGAGACCCAGTAGGGTCACGTGGTCGGGGCTCGTGGGATAGAGTACGTAGCTTGGACCTGACCGCTAAGTAAAGTGTATACTATTATATGTACAAAGTTACGGTAAGAGGGGTCAGTAGGGTGGGAGCGGGAGAGGGTGTCTCAGGTTTTCTGACAAGATATGTAGACATAGAGAAAATGACAGAGCGTATATCCCAATAGCAATGGTAGAAAGATTTAAGGTATATATACACAATCATATGACATAACCACAAAAAGAAAGACCGAATGAAGTAAGACATATTAGTCGAGGTCAAAGTAGGTGGAGTAATCTTGACTAAGTTTACATAAGAAAAATTACCGATTATGAGGTAACACATATACATGGTGTCGAAAGAATAGGTAAGTAGACGACTACCTGTAGATCCAACGAAGGTACAGGACCGATAATATTTGTCTGGACGTTACTTGTAACACCATGTGCACAGAGAAAGTTAAGACCAAAGGAGCCACACATACGGGTCGTCACCCTAACGACCCAGTATTCCGTCAAGATAAAGGTCAAAAATTTCCTCACAGGTGTGACAAGAGGTATCACCGACATGATCAAACGTAAGGGTGGTTGTCACATTCTCCCAAGGGAAAAGAGGTGTGGGAGAGGTCGTAAATAACGAATATCTAAAAACCTATCGTCGGTAAGACTGACCACACTTTACCATGGAGTAACACCAAAACTAAACGTAAAGAGACTATTACTCAATACAACTCTTTTATTAGTTAAGATTGACTTCAATCTATTCTTCAAGATTAAACGACTTCGAGATTTGGAACTATGGACATGTGTACTTGAATAAACCTTTATCCTAGAAACATCTACATTGATTCTACATTCAATTCTTCTCTAATATGACCATGTCCCACCCGGGAATTAGGTCATACTGACTACAGGAATGTTCTTCTTTTCTCTGTGTCTCCCTTCTTTGGTACATTTCAGTTTCCGTCTAACCGGTGTTCAATTCCTTACGACACCTGAAGGTCTTCGGTCTTCTCCGTTCCTTCCTTGGGGGCGGGGAGTAGGTCGTGGGAGGTCTCCGAAGTCCCTCTCGTACCGGGATAGTTGTGGAACTGAAACCTGAACACCGGAGGTCTTCGGACTCCCCTGTGAATAGAACAAAATTCGGTGAATCAAATACCACGAAACAATATCGTCGGAGTTTTTAGATTAGGTAGAAGGGTCAGATAGTCGAGCTTAAGATCGTACTATCCAAAGAAAGGAAACAGAGTCACCGGGACAGAGACAGACAAGATTCAATTGTGGAAGTCACACTCACACGCTCGAGAGGACAGGAACGAACCCGACCTTCGTCCCTGTCTTCTCAGAATCTGACTGAGGAGGTTCTTGTGGCGTCCAACTACGAACACCAGGGATAGAAACGTGCATGGTCGACTATTAGCACCGCGTAGGACCCTCGACCGCGCTATGGTCTAAAAAGAAGTCGCTACCACAACGTGACCCCCACAACATGTGTGGGTGACGACGATGACTCTCTCTTTGGGTCTCCGTTTACTACCCTGGCGGTCGTAGAAGTGGGTAAGGTCATTTGAACGAAGGGTCAGAGAAACCTAGATGTCAATACACAAAGTTAAAAGGTGTCACGCGAGAAGGTGTCGTCCGCCTCAATCTCACAAGGGTGCCGTGAGGAGAGAGACCACATCCTCGTCCCCGCAAAGCTCGAAAGTTTCTCGTGTCAGGTATCAGGGCAGGAGAGATCTACACGAGGGACGACGACGACGACGACGATTCAGAGTGAAGTCAGTACAGGCTGAGACACGCTGGGGTATCTGCCGTCGGGTGGTCCGAGGGGGCAGGGACCCTAAGGGGTCCGTTCTTGTGACCTCCCCCAACGGTAAAGGAAGAGGTTACGCCCTTTCACTTTTCGCTTTCACTTCAGCGAGTCATCACAGGCTGGGAAGTGCTGGGGTACCGGACGTCGGATGGTCCGAGGAGGCAGACACCCTAAAAGGTCCGTTTTCATGACCTCACCCCACGGGTAACGGGAGGTATTGAGGATTAATACTAACGAGACCAATAGGTAGGACGAAAATCACAGGATCCCCGAACAATCCTCTGTTAAGGAATAGGAACACGGATATGGTCTTCAAGATAGAATCTGAAGGTATTACGACTGATATAGACGTTCAAGTCAATTCAATATGGTTTCCATTGGTAACGTTAAATTACAGATTTGTCCTGTGAAAAAATCTCGTTTCCCTCTATAATTTTTATCGATTTTCAGATATTAAAAAACTTTGTACATGACTGGTTACAACTGAAAATAATTTAACCGTCGGACTTAGACCAAGATAAATTTGAAAAATTTACTATAAAAAGAAATTTTTTAGGTGAATGTACTTTCGTCTTATTTTAAAAATATGACTGTCATTTTTAAAGATTTATTATTCCTCTTATTAACAGTAACCATATACTGTTGAAGAAACTGTAAAAGATAAAAAGACTTCTAAAATAAATAGAGTCTTACTATAAGAAAAGTTATAAATCGAAAGTTGTGTTAAACATATAATGCTTTTATTTGAACTCAACTATCCAGTTAACTGAGAAGACAACTATCATTATAGAAATTAACACTTTTATTTGAACAACATCCACGACTTCATGGTCCAGTCCAATCTCGTGTAGACGATTTACATCCGACCAGATTTAAGTTAAAAAACTTTAATTTTACGTATTTACAGTTGGTTTTATAGAAGATTACATGACATAATAAAAATAGAGATAGGTCATGAACAGAAGTTGTTTATAAAACGGTTCTGTTAAAACCAATTTATTTAACAGAGACTACGAGAGCTTAACAAGTGATTTAAATTTACGAAGTCTTTACCTTTTCAGAATAGTTGAAGTCATGAAAGACTATATCCTATATTTACACAGGTAAATTTTTCTCCTCAAGGTCGGTTACTAAGGAGTTTGTTCAGGTGTTTAGGGTCAGTGCCAAGGTCTTGAATTGAAGAATTTAATTATTTATAATAAAAATGTCGTCAAAATTCAAGTGTCGTTTTGACTCGTCTTTCATGGTTCTCAAGAGCACATTCGGGACAGTATAACTAAAAATCTCCATTCATTCCCATTCTCCAATCATTCATTCCAATCTTCTTTAAACAAGTCAGCACAGGCTGAGAAACGTTGGGGTATCTAACATGTCAGGTACCTTAAGAGGTCCGGTCTTATGACCTCACCCATTGGGAAGGGCAGAGGTCCCCTAGGAGGGTTGGGTCCCTAGCTTGGACAGAGGGTGTAATGTCCGCCTGAGAAATGGGTGATTCAGTGTACCCTTCGGGTTCTTATGACCTCACCCATCGGATAGGGAAGAGGTCACCTAGAAGGACTAGGTCCTTAACTTGGTCCCAGAGGACGTAACGTCCTCCTGAGAAATGGTTGACTTGGTAGTCCCATCGGGAAAAAATAATAAAAAAAAAATTAAAATGAAATAAAATGAAATGTTATGACACAACCAAAACGGTATGTAGTTGTACTTAGACGGTGTCCACATGTACACAAGGGTTAGGACTTGGAGGGAGGGGTATGGTAGAGAGACCCAGTAGGGTCACGTGGTCGGGGGTCGTAGGACATAGGACGTAACTTGGATCTGACCGTTAAGTAAAAAATGTACTATAATATGTACAAAGTTACGGTAAGAGGGACCAGTAGGGTGGGAGCGGGAGAGGGTGTCTCAGGTTTTCAGACAAGATATGTAGACACAGAGAAAACGACAGAGTGTATGTCCCAATAGTAATGGCAGAAAGATTTAAGGTATACATACACAATCATATGACATAACCACAAAAAGAAAGACCGAATGAAGTGAGACACATTATCCGAGGTCAAAGTAGGTAGAGTAATCTTGACTAAGTTTACATAAGAAAAATTACCGACTCATTATGAGGTAACACATATACATGGTGTCGAAAGAATAGGTAAGTAGACGACTACCTGTAGATCCAACGAAGGTACAGGACCGATAATATTTGTCACGACGCTACTTGTAACACCATGTACACAGAGAAAGTTAAGACCCAAGGAGTCACACATACGGGTCGTCACCCTAACGACCCAGTATTCCGTCAAGATAAAGGTCAAAAATTTCCTCACAGGTGTGACAAGAGGTATCACCGACATGATCAAACGTAAGGGTGGTTGTCACATTCTCCCAAGGGAAAAGAGGTGTGGGAGAGGTCGTAAATATCGAACATCTGAAAACCTATCGTCGGTAAGACTGACCGCACTTTACCATGAAGTAACACCAAAACTAAACGTAAAGAGACTATTACTCACTACAACTCGTAGAAAAGTACACAAACAATCGGTAGACATACAGAAGAAACCTCTTTGCAGATAAATCAAAAAACCGGGTAAAAAACTAACCCAGCAAATAAAAAGACCTTAACTCGATGTCCTCAACGAACATATAAAAACTCTAATCAACAAACAGTCAACGAAGTAAACGATAATAAAAGAGGGTAAGTCTTCCGACAGAAAAGTGGAACGAATATCAAAGGAAACAACACGTCTTCGGAAATTAAAATTAATCTAGGGTAAACAAATAAAAACGAAAATAAAGGTCATAAGACCCTCCACCCAGTATCTCCTAGGACGACACTAAATACAGCCTCTCACAAAACGGATACAAGAGGAGATCCTCAAAGTATCAAAGACCAGAATGTAAATCTAAAAATTAGGTGAAACTCAAATAAAAACACATACCACAATCTTTCACAAGATCAAAGTAAGAAAATGCTCACCAACTGGTCAAAAGGGTCCCTTCGGGAAAATCTCCAATTGTAACAAATCCTAAAAAGTCGGACGTGATTACTGTCAAATCGGACCTAACAAGGACGACCCCCCCACCTTCCCCCACCTTCCCCTCGACGAAATACTTAACATCTTTCAAATCGTAAGAGACCGAGAAAGAAAGAAAAGAAGGTCCAAATAACTCTGTACTAACTGCATCTCGTGACATATGTAAATTCCACATGTCATATTACTAAACTAAATATATGTAATACTTTACTAATAGTGTTATTCAAATCACTTGTGAGTAGTAAACCAAATCTATGTTTTACTTTCTTTCTCTTTTTTTTAAAAAGAACACTACTCTTGAGAATCCTAAATGAGAGTAGTGTATGTTGTCACAATTAATATACATAGTACGAGATGTAATATAGAAATCATGAATAATTGACCTCTGTTAACATCTTAAAATTTTAATTTAGAACTTTTTCTTTACTTTATGTATATTTAGTCTTACCTTTTTTATTTTGGTAAAGATAAACGTCCACTGTACTAAGAGAGATGTTTGTTAAGTTTCCTCAAAAAATTTTAAAGATCTTATTGACTCAAACTGTTCCAAAGTCCAATGTTCCTTCTGTGTCTTTTTAGTTAACGTAAAAATAAATGTTTGTCGTTCGTACACCTTTAGTTTTAATTTTTTGTGTTACGGTACATATTAACGAAGAACCTTTTATCCTATAAATCCATATTTAGGTTGTTTTGTTCATATTCTACATATACAACTTTTTAATGTGTTGTGTCTACTATCTTTAGTTCCTTCTGGATTCATTTACCTCTCTCTATGAGATAAACACCTGACCTTCTAAATTGTGTCATTTCTACAGTCAAAAGAGGTTTCACTAGATATATAAATTATGTTAAGGATAGTTTAAGGGTCGTTCTACAAAATATTTGTATGTGTCCGAATAAGATTTTAAATGAACCTTTCCTCTCCTGGATCTTATCGAATGTGTTAAAACTTTTTCGTTTTATCGTACCCTCTCTCTTTAGTGAGATGGACTACATTTCTGAATATGATATATCGACGTCTTTAGTTCTATCACACCAAAACTACCAAAGATCTGGGTATCTGGTTACTTTGTCTTGTCTCTTGAATCTTTATCCAGGTGTGTTTATACAGACTGACTAAAAACTATTCCACACTTTCATTAATTTTTTTTTGGTATGGAGGAAGTTATTTATCACAACCTCGTTGACTGTAGGTGTCCGTTTTTATTTTACTGATAACTGGATTTGAAGTATGGAGTATGTCTATAATTGAGTTTTATATAGTACCAGAATTTACATTTTGTATTTTGAACTTTTTTTTTCACTCTTTAGAAGTCCTAGATCCCCATTTACTTTACAAGAGTCTAAACTGTGATTTTCGTACTTCGTATTTTCCTTTTTTTAATAGTTGACCTGGAGACGTTTTAATTTTAGAAAACGAGACGTTTCTAAGAAAATCTCCCACTTTTCCACTCGATGTCCGGTCCTCTTTTATAAACGTTTGGTGTATGAGTTGTTCCAACAACATATATTTTATATATTCCTTGAGAGTTATGAGTCGGCATCTTCTTTTTACAGTCATGGTCATCTTTTTCGCGTTGTATGCACCTGTCTGTAAAGTGACTTTTCCTATGTGTCTATCATTTGTACTGTAAAGTGAATTCTTCGATTTGTCCATCGTGTACTTCTTTGTATTTTGTAGTAGTCGGTGATCTCCGAACATTTAATCCGGGTGTCACTCTATAGTGATGTATGGACCTATCATTATGGTGGTTTACGACCATTCCTCCTTGTCTTTGACCTAAAGGTGTATAAAGACCGTCCTGGCACTTTACCATGTCGGAGACACTTTCAACCAAACTGTTACAGAAAATTTTGATTTGTACTTCAATGATATAGTATGTAAGCAACACGAGAACCCGTAAATGACGTTTCTTTACTTTTGATCCAAGTGTGTTTTCGGACAAGTGTTTACAAGTATCGTCAAAATAAGTTTAAACGGTTGTGACCTTTGTTGGGTCTACAGGAAGCTACCTATTTCTCAATTGGACGTCCTGTCAGTTATGATAATGTCAACAGGGAACCATAGGTGCTCCGTAACCAAGGTCTTGGTTGGGGGTTGAACCTTATGGTTCGAGTCTCCTGCGAGGCAGAGAAGATATTTTACCGTATGAAGCATAAACGGACAATGGATACGTGTAGGAGGACATATAAAATGTAGTGGACACGCACAAGTACAAGTCAGCACAGACTGAGAACCGGTGGTGTCCCTGACGTCGGGCGGTCTAAGGAGACAAGTGTCCTAAAAGGACCGTTCTTATGACCTCACCCAATGATAAAGGACGAAGTCTTCTAGATGGGTTGGGTCCCTAGCTTGGGAGTAGAGGACGTTAAGAGGACGTAACTGTCCGTCTAAGAAATGGTCACTCGGTGGACCCCGCGGGGATTTAGATATCTATTGACATCTATTGAATATTACGGAGTCAAGCCAAGTCGAGTCAACGAGTCAGCACAGACTGAGAAACGCCGGGGTACTTAACGTTGTACGGTCCGGAGGGCCAGGTAGTGGTTGAGGGCTTCAAGTGGGTTTAAGTACACGTAGTTCAGTCACTACGGTAGGTCGGTAGAGTAGGAGACAGCAGAGGAAAAGGAGGACGGGGGTTAGGGAGGGTCGTAGTCTCAGAAAAGGTTACTCAGTCCACCGGTTTCACGACCTCAAAGTCGAAATCGTAGTCAGGAAGGTTTCTTGTGGGTCCTGACTAGAGGAAATCTTACCTGACCAACCTAGAGGGACGTAAGGTACCCTGAGAGTTCTCAGAAGAGGTTATGGTGTCAAGTTTTCGTAGTTGAGAACCCGTGAGTCGGAAGAAGTGTCAGGTTGAGAGTGCAAGTATGTACTGGTGACCTTTTTGGTATCGGAACTGATCTGTCTGGAAACAACCGTTTCATTACAGAGACGAAAACTTATACGATAGATCCAACCAGTATCGAAAGGAAGGTTCCTCATTCGCAGAAAATTAAAGTACTGACGTTAGTGGTAGACGTCACTAAAAACTCGGGTTTTTTTATTTCAGACGGTGACAAAGGTGACAAAGGGGTAGATAAAGGGTACTTCACTACCCTGGTCTACGGTACTAGAAGCAAAAGACTTACAACTCGAAATTCGATTGAAAAAGTGAGAGGAGAAAGTGAAAGTAGTTCTCCGAAAAATCAAGGAGAAGTGAAAGACGGTATTCCCACCATAGTAGACGTATAGACTCCAATAACTATAAAGAGGGCCGTTAGAACTAAGGTCGAACACAAAGAAGGTCAGATCGTAAAGAGTACTACATGAGACGTATATTCAATTTCTCCGTCACACTGTTATGTGTCGGCACTGTATGAGGAAAAGGATAAACCTTGGTCAGACAATCAGGTACAAGTTAAGATTGACAATATTACGGATTATGTTGTATTTACGATTCATTTATCAACCACACACCGTTTAAGTTCAAAACGAAAAACCTTGGGAAACACCTTAAAAAAAGAAAAGATTATAAAAACTGAACTCCTACTTCTTGGAACCTTATGTCTCGCGGTTGACGTGAGTCATTATTTTTCCTCGTTCGATAGTATGTGAACTCTTTAATTTATCTAGAGTTCCCTTACTATTATTCACTTCTTTTCAGTCAAAGTTTTCTAAAGTGTGACATTTTATTAATTATTATAAGATCTTATAAGAACTTTATTGTTTTAATATCACGGACGATCTCCAATCCTTTCCCCCACTCTCTCGGCCACGTCAATATTTCTTCACGGTGTCCCGTCAGAACACCACTACCCTATCAAGACATAGAAGTGATATTACTGCCAAGGTACTTCGACATGTACATTGTTTCAACGTCTTTTGATATGCACACGTATTTACTTGTGTACATTTTGATATGTTTACACTTATTCGAGACACCTGACATGGTCACAGTTAAAGACCCGAAACTACCACACCTTACCAATACATTCTACAATGGTGACTCCCTCCAATGGTGACTTCTATTTAATCCTCAAACCCTAATTAAATATGTGTGAGGATATATATTTTATCTATTAGTTGTTCCTGGATGATATATCGTGTCCCTTGACATGAGTTATAAGACGTCGTTGGATAAACCCTTCCTTACACTTTTCCTTCTGTGTGCATGCGTACGTACGAGTCAGAGAAGTCGACACAAATTGAGAAACGTCAGGATACCTGACATCGGACGGTACGAGGAGACAGGTACCCTAAGAGGTCCGTTCTTATGATCTCGCCGACCGGTACTGGAGGAGGTCCCTTAGAAGGACTCGGTCCCTAACTTGGAAGCAGGGGACGTAACGCTACCTAAGAAATGGTGATTCGGTGACCCCTTCGGGTCTATGGACATGCACATATTGATTTAGTGAAACGACATGCGGACTTTGATTACGTTCTGATTTAGTTGATATGTTTATATTTAAAAAATTTTTAAAAGATTACATTTTGTTTTTTTTTCTAAAGGGTAACTCCCTCTTCTCCACGCACTTTGTTGAGACGTACAAGCAACATTGAAGGACATTTAGTTATCAGTAAAGTTTTATTTTCAAACCTCTTAATTTAGAGGGCGGTCGGTACGCACGCACTAAGCCAAAGAGGCGTAGGCGAGGTCGGAAACCACGACGGTAATGAAAGATAACATCGGTTAGGTTATCCAAGTCAAGAAAAGAATGAAAAGATCCTTATTTAAAGTTATAAAAGGACAAATGTTCGGAATGAAATTTAGTAACGAAAAAAGGTTTTTTAGACTTTATAAACCCCTGGTATAACTTATGAAACTAATTACAAAGGGTTGACTAAAAAAAACAGTCACAAAAGTTCAAACTGTACAACAAATAATTGGTTACACTACCTGTCTCCTCGGACCATCCGACGTCAGGTTGACTAAAAATTTTATTGGTTTTACATCTCTCAAACTCATGTTTTTTAAGTGACGGTGGTATCCTGTGAATCTAACTAGATGTCTCACGAGAAGTTTCCACGTGTGAAAAAAATTTTTCAGTCAACTGTCCCGGTGTTCCTCTTTCCATATAACGGTACGATTTTATAAAATGATACACGTTGGTTTCGCAGTTCTGTTTAAAATTAAGTCAATTGAGACCGGTTCACTGGTATTTAATTTTTAACACTTTTAGTGTTACAGACACAGGTCACAGTGTAGAACAAACCTTCGACTCACATGGGTCTAGTTCTACGGATTATCTCCTTCTAATTTTAAATAAAGACCAGGGGGTTTAGTCACCGACAAAGACTTAGGTGTAGTATATGGTTTCTGGTGACTCTACTGGAGTTTTCCATAGTACTTTCTTTATCTGATCGTAATAGTCTGTTTTTACAGAGTTCTACGGTCGGAAGTCTTTTACAGTCATGAGCGTTGACTTCTCGGTGCAACTGGATTACTTTCTAGGCCGTAAACACACAAATGTTACATTTACCCAAGACGGACGTTACTAATGCTCTTCCTTCCACTGGATCGTAGAAGTAGCGGAGACATATAGCAACCATTTTGACCTTGTAAACTTTTAAACCTTGTAACAGATGGACCATTTGACTGATACCGTCGACCCGAGTGAAGGTTTTAGAGTAATCCCTCCAACTACTCCCTTGTACTACATAAGTACTCCGACTACGTTTTACGCAGAAAAGGTGATTCTTCCAATTTAAACGGTGTCATCGTGGTCGCAGAGGTCGAAGGTGTATCTACTGACTTCGTCAATTCCTGACAAGAACCCTTTCAAAATCTCTTTGACATTCCATAGACAGTTGTCTCTTGTCGAAGTCCTTTACTACAAGGAATCATTGAATTCTACAGTGTTTGGATCTTTGGTCGTGTCACCTCCACCCTCTTGGTACAAATAGTGAAACTTCTACTATGATCATAGTCGACGACCAGGGCGACCAACGAGTCAGCGAGTCAGTACAGACTGAGAGACGTCGACCGTCCGAGGAGGTGGGCACCCTAAAAAATCCGTACTTATGACCTCACCCAATGGTAAAGGATGACGTCCCTTAGAAGGGGTTGGTCCCTGACCTGGACACAGAGAACACAGAGGAGGTGACTGTCCACCTAGGAATTGGTGAAGTGGTGGACCCAGGACCTTGGAGGGTCTTTTGGTGGAAGATTTTTGTAGTTCACTGGACTCCAACCTTCGCATACACTCGGACGACCTCCTACGGAAAAGAACCTCTTGTTCCGTCCATTTTTGTGGTCTACCTAAGTTCACACCACGGTCCCTTCAGGGACGATAGTTTTAAGTTTTGATTTTTCTCGTTGTCTAAATTTGTTTGTTCTACTTCTGGTCCGTAAGTGTGAATCAAGAGTTTATGAGGTTCCTACCTCTTAATAGAGTTCATTATAACTTTGGTTCCAGTATCCTATGGAAACCGACCTTAGCAAACACGACACGGTTGTTCTAGTCTTAAGTAAAAGTATTAATCATAAAGAAGACACTTATTTATAAACAGACCGGAAGGGTTGAATCCGTCGCGAATCATGTCGGTCAGGAAATAGATCAAGACAACCTCTGTGTAACGAAAGACTTAGTGGTTGTTCGAGATTAAAGACGGAATTTGGATGGGAACTCGGTAGAAGGGGAGGGGGTTAAATTCAACGAGCTATCAGAGGTCACTGGTGATTGCGGCTTAGACTGTAAAAGGACCTTCATCTTGGGACGTAAAGGTATGGACCTTCGTTGGAGGAAACCAAATTCTAGATGTTTCAATGTCATTAAAAATGTCAGTCAGGTCTCAAAAATCACTTGTGTAGTAAAAACTCTTTCCCTCTTGTACAAAAAGGTCTGAGGGAAAGAGACTGGGAGACACTCAGTCTATGAGGGTAAATGAAGGTGGACCTGCAGACAGAACGATCTGGGTCTAGTGAACCGACCCAAGAAAAAGACTTAAGGTCTGACAAAGACCAAAAGTCCAAAGAAAAGTCTTTACAAAAGAAGTATCGTTTTGGTGTTACTCTATAGTGGAGTGTATCTATAGTTACTCTATAGATAGTGTTACTGGTGGCAATTTTTCAGATGTTTGTTGTCTACAACCGATCCTGTACCTCTCTTCCCTTGGGACCATACAACAACCACCCTTACATTTAACCACGTTGGTGTCACTTTTTGTCATGCCTCTAAGAAGTTTTTCGATTTTTTAATCTTGACGGTATACTAGGTCGTTAAAGCGAAGATCCATATGCAGACCTTTTTTGGTCTGGTGACTGAGTGTCGTTGTGGACGTGAGGTTGTAGGTATCGTCGTAATAAATGCTAACAGTTCCACACATTTGTTAGGTTCACAGGTGGTTATCTGCTGATCTGTTTCTTTGACACCATAGTTGTATATGTTTGTTACCTTCTGATGGTTTCGGATTTGTTTTCTTATTATAAAACGATAAACGTCGTTGTACGTACATGAACCTCCCGTAATATGATTCACTTTATTCAGTCTCTTCTATTCATGATATACTATCACGAATATACACCTTAGATTTTTTTATGTGGTTTATTATTTTTTTATGTTGTTTGGTCGTTTGTATCGTACTTTCTTCGTCTGAGTGTCCATATCCCTTGTTTGGCACGGACACACGATTCAGTGACGTCAACACGGGTTGAGAAACTCTTGGATGCATGATATTGGACGGTCCGAAGAGACAGGTACCCTAAGAGGACCGTTCTTATGACCTCACCCAACAGTACGGGAGGAAATCCCCTAGAAGGACTGGGTCTCCAGCTTAGACACGGAAGACACCGAGGACGCAACACCCGTCTAAGAATTGGCGACTCGGTAGTCTGTTCGGGATCTCTTGTTTGATCGCCAATGACTAAACCCACCCCCTCCGTTACAGTCTGCCCCCTTACCCTCCATGCTTGCCGTCCTACATTCTACCCGAGTCACTACGCGACATATTGTGTCTCTCGTATCGGTTGTTACATATGATTAACGTCGACCTTATATTTTGGAGTTTTTAACATATGTCTACCTATTCTTTCGACACCATGTATAAGTGTTACCTCATAATGAGTCGGTACTTTTTCTTATGTAAACTTAGTCAAGATTACTCCACCTACTTTGACCTCGGTTAATATGTCTCACTTCATTCGGTCTTTCTTTTTGTGGTTATGTCATATGATTGTGTATATATACCTTAAATCTTTCTACCGTTACTACTGGGACATACGTTCTGTCGTTTTCTCTATGTCTACACATCTCGCCTGAAAACCTGAGTCTCCCTCTCCCTCTCTCACCCTACTAAACCCTCTTACCGTAACTTTGTACATATCATAGTACATTCTTTACTTAGCAGTCAGATACAGGTTACGTCCTATGTCCTACGAACCCCGACCACGTGCCCCTACTCGGTCTCTCTACAATACCACTCCCTCCACCCTCCCCCAAAGTACAAACCCTTGCGTACATGGGGGCACCACCTAAGTACAGTTACATACCGTTTTGGTTATGTCATAACATTTCATTTTATTTCATTTTTATTTTTATTTATTTCGTTCTTTATAAAAGAAGACATCTTTGGTCACAGAAGTTCTGTCAAAGAAAGACCATTCATCAGGAAATAAAGGAAAAAAAAAAAATTAATACGGGACCTCAGATCTTATGAAGGAAGAAAAGGGAGTCTACTGAAGGACCTGAGACCAACCTAGACATTCTCAATCGGATAGACTAAATAAATAACTTTTACAACCCGAGGTCTATCTTCGTTAAAAGACAAGACCTCATATGGAAGGGTCTTTATTATTTTGTGCTCCCTGAGTTAAATGTTCATAAAATAAACAGTTCAGAGTGAGTTGGTCGTGTTTGGAGAAGACAATTTTATAGGCACACTCACGAATTCGTGAGATACATACTCGCACACGACCGCAGATCGTGATAACAACGTTGTAAAGACCAAGTCCGACACCCCAGACGGGGACTGGGGAAGACGGGTACGAGTGTATATCGGTTTGTGTGTAGAGACATGAGGTCGGTGTCTAATGTCGTAGTGGAGAGGGTCGGACAGAGATCAGACGGATATTCCCAGAGTCGTCGAGTTCGGAGACACACACACATACACACACACAAATTTAGAGTTTAGAGGTAGAACAGAGATAAGTGATAAACAGAAAGAATGGGTTATAGAAGTCACCTATCTAAGGGTCCCTGAGAATACTTGGTCGAAGACAAAAATCAGTAGGTAATTTTGTTTTTTTTTAGATTTTATGGTTTCAAGAGGACGTGTCGATGTACCCAACCTTTCTCCGTCTTGGTACTAATCAGTCCTCCGGACTATACCGGTTGGACAAATCCAACCCGTTCACCCCTTCTTTCCCTGGGAGAAGTTTTCAGACATACTCCTTTTCCGTAGAGGGTACTCGGAACACACACCCGACCAAGAGCCGGGAGACGTGGTGGAAGTAGAAAAGATTGGGAAAACAACTCAGGGAAGACCGACATAAGATTGATAACTCTTTTTTTAGAGTTGTCACTCTCGACGACTTGTCGTGTCCCAATACCATTATTGACAAACCTCTTCCCTTCTATCGACGACACCCTGACCGGTTCCATTCCAAGATCGAAAACCTTTCGATCATCGGTTAACATGGGGCACTTTATCTATAAGAATGAATGGAGACTTTTCCAGTAGGGTTCTACTTAATACTAGACCTTAAACGAAAATTTATTAGGTCATTTCCTATTTTGTTCTGACCTATGTCCAATTATTATTTTGAAGGATGAAAATATACTAATTCTCAAAAGTATTATATAAAATTCATAGGAGTTCTCTAAGGTAAAGTCAAGTCAAGTCAAGTCAAGTCAGCGAGTCAGTACAGGCTGAGAAACGCTAAGGTGAATCCTCTACAAAATATTCACCTAAGGACTGAGACACACACACACACACACACACACACACACACACACGAGTCAGCACAGGTTGAAACTCTTACATCGGGTAGTCCGAGGAGACAGGTACCTTAAAAAGTCCGTTCTTATGACCTCACCCAACGGTAAAGGGGGTCCACTGGAAGGACTGGGTTTCTAGTTTGGGTGCAGAGGACGTGACCGTTCCTCTAAGAAATGGTGATTCGGTGGACCCTTCGGGGGACTTTTATATTCCTGACGCTTTTAGGGTCCTTCCTCGGGCTCAGAGGAAGAATCTCATTTTGACAACTACATTGTATACCGAAGACTTTTTTATAATCTTAGTACAACCGATAACGAGGACACGAAGTTTCCTCACACGTCTTAAACTCCCTTAACTATCTGCTAAGGATTTCATGATAACTTACACGAAACCCAACTCGCACATGAACGAACATATGCGTCTCCTACAAGAACTTCCTAAGTGATTCTTAACTACTACAAACGAAGATCTGTCTCCTCGGTCCACGGAATACACACTACGTCGGTGATGTAATTTTTTATTTATCTGAAATTTTATCGGTTTTGAGACAGCAGGGACCTCCTAATCCAAACAATGGTGTAGACTATGAGAGTCCACTTTCACTCGACCGGTCAGTTGGATTTCGGTCTAATTAAGTTCTGACACGCGGATTGGGGTCACCAGTCGTCAACTCTCTGTATAGTAAACTGTGAGTTGATTTACTTAGTCATGCAATCCAGTCTCGAGTTCGTTGTGGTAAATTTGGTAAATAAGAGTCGGAACCCACGTAGTACCTCTGTTATCGAGACGAGTGCAGCGATTTTACGATGTCCTTATACAGGTATCGTGTTCCTTTTCACGTTCTAAACGTTTCGTGCAGATATTGGGCGTTAGTCTGAAACGTCCTTTTTTTCTGAATAACCACTCTATCTTCTATGTATTCGACATAGTTGACTCAAACCATGGGTCGACAGGGAAGTCACTTCCGTCTATGTTCTGTATTTTGAACCTACTACAGTGAAGACTTTACTTTTACAATAACGTGAAGAAACACCAAAGTAGGAATTCAATAAGGATATGGGCTTTTACGCCTAAGGAGACTTATCAACTTGTACCGGACAAGTCGTAGACAATGTCTCTAAAAGACGTAGGGCTAGAAATGTTATATTTCTCTTGTTACAAGGAGACTTTCTTGTTCGACTGTCAAAAAAGGATCAACAACGGTGTTATAGGAACAAAGTTTTCTTTTGTCTACTTGACTTTCTGTCTTTTCAGACGAATTCTAAAAACTGAAATTCTGTACGCACAACTTTAAATAGTAGGTAGGATTTAAATCCTCGTAAATTTACAACGACACACCTACCTTCGAAATCTTAACGAGGACTACGACCTCGTTGACAGATGGCTAACTCATAAACCTAATTTGTTCGGACAATAGAAGACGTCTGTTTTATTACTACTCCATGTAAATGCATGGCTCTCCTTCCCTGACTTTGGGTCATGGTAAATACTTACCAGAAACTTTGGTCGGTCTTAGTTTCGTTTACAATATGGTTAAAGGTCTGTTACGACTTCTCAGTATGAATACAGAGGCGACTTCGTAATGACCTTCATAAGTCTGACATCCAGACTCAGTCTCTGTATCGATGTTAAAGATCAATCTTATGGTGAAGTCCCAGAGACAACGTTTCTACCCTCGGTATAAAATGTAATTAACAAAGCCAAACCAGGAAAACGAGTCAAAAGATACCTGACGAGGACTTCTACACTCTTAAGGATTTACACACTACTTTACATGGTGGTATACAATTTAACATACTATTTCGACTAGCACCTGAAAGAGGTTTGGTCTCGTAAGACCCTACGACCGTCAGTCGTTTCTAACTGTCTAACTATGGCTGTGAGAAGCATTCCTTCTGT
The DNA here is from genome assembly GCA_006410555.1 of Capra ibex. Classification (NCBI taxonomy): domain Eukaryota; kingdom Metazoa; phylum Chordata; class Mammalia; order Artiodactyla; family Bovidae; genus Capra; species Capra ibex. Next base: position 30,017,443 of record SJYO01000647.1, on the reverse strand, counting down.
TAAACCGTTACATGGAGTTTTACTGTTCATACGTTTACGTAAAGATGAAGACTTTTACATAGAATCTATGCATACAAGGTTTTACTACGTTCGTTCTCCGTTAAATAGTGTTAAAACAATACTAGCGTTTTTTTAATTTTGTTACGGTGTATACCCCCCCCGACCAATTTTACACCATGTAGATATGTCACTTTATGATATATCAGTAATTTTTCCCTTAAGGAAATCAGTAAAACTTTAGCACTTCTGTACAATTCATCTCCTATTTTCCACTCTCGTCATTAATTGGAAGATAAACATTTAATTGACAGTAAAATATTTTTCCCGTACTCATCTATTCTTGTCCAAAATATAAACGAGGGTAGGAAGGTATATCCATGTTTTTTAGGACAATTACGATCACAGGAGACCCCACCCTTTGACTTTCAGTCGTTCTAAAGGGAGACATGTGAACATTAAAAAGTTAGTACTTAATAGATAAGTTTTAAAACTTTAAAATTAGTACTTAATAAGTAAGGTTTCCTTTATAAAATTCAGTCTGAAACTTTACTGGTCTTGTCGTGGCTTATACGGCAATCGTGTGAAAAGTAACTTACTATTAAAGGACCTACACGTCAACTTGGACCTTAAAGACGGATATTGTAATACTAATAATTTCTGAAAATAGGATGAGCTTTTAATTGTTTTCTCAATGTCTTGTAAAAAATTGTAAAATTGGTCAGGGGGGAAGATGGGACACAGAAAATGTTGATAAGATTTTTGACGACTCTTTCATTCACATCTCACGTCCTCTTCGAGACACAGGAACATGAAGGACCCTAATTCATCTTCACGGTCCTCACGATTCGTTAACGGACCTCGTCAAAATGAATACAAATAAAGATGGGTGACCCGAGACCTAAAACATATATTCGTAGAGAGGAGACCTGAAAAGAGATGAAAGATAGCTGTTTGATGTTTTTTCTTCGGTCTATAAAAACTCTGGAATTAATGACACGTGTCAAACTAGTGAATCTTTCAGAATCACTACTTAATTCAATAAACCACTGTAAATAACTTTTCTTCATTAGTTTTGTTTGGGAGAATATTCACTAAAAGTACTAAGAGACTAATTTACTCTTGTTGTATATTTACTTTGAGAAACTTAAACCCTAGTTATACCTATCAAGGACCAAATCGTATCACCGCATGGAGGAAATCTTTATTCACCTCCCCAAATGAGAACCCCATTCAGAAGGGACCACCGAGTCTACCATTTCTTAGACGGACGGCACGTCCTCTGGGCCCAAGTTAGGGACCCAACCCTTCTAGGGGGTCTCTTTACTGATAGTTGGGTGAGGTCATAAGAACGGACTTCTTAGGATACCTGTTTTCTCAGACCACCGATGTCAGGTAGCCCAGTGTTTCTCAATCTGTGCTGACTCTTGACTCACTGATTGTGTGAGAACCCTACCCCCTCCCCTACTTTTCTTGACACTACGATATTCTGTTACTACAGAACGTAAGGATATTACCCGTAACAAGAATAGGGATGTCAAGAAAAAGTAGATGGAGTGTCCTGACCAACTCCTAATTTACTCACACCATACACACTCGTAAGAAGTATTTAAGGCCTCACACAAAGTATATGTTCACGACTTCAACGGGTTAGAGTGTTTTACAACTCCAGTCTTTCCCATCTGTACGACTTTTACGACATTTTCGTAACTACGAAGTCTCAACACTTCGAAGGTTTATTGTGTGACCTATAAAACCCCCCTTTATAGACCCCCTATAAAGACCCCCTATAGACCCCCTATAAAGACCCCCTATAAAGACGACCACACAATTGGGATAAGAACCCTAAACCTCAAAGTAATAACTCGGAGTTTTTTTTACGGAACGAAGTTTGACTGTATCCGACGAGACACCGAAGTCTCGGGACCACGAGACGACCGTCTGAAAATTCAAACCAGGAGTCGAGTTCGAGTAAAGGACACGAATCTCTCTTCCCTGAGTGGTAGTGTTCGACTCAGAAGTCGAAAATAACTCCACTCCTCTACTTCTAGGACTTGTGGTCAGTGATTCGACTCAGATTGAGGATTACTCTAACTCACACCTCGGGACCTGACTCCAGTATCCTGTTATAGAGACCTTAATCGGTTCGAGGTACCGTTGACAACAGTGTTCGGCAGAACAAACAGTACTCGATAGGACACGGATTGGTCGGCCGAGGGTAGAAGTATAATTCAGTGACATATCTTGACACTGGATTACGGTGGGGAGAGGTATCCTTAAAAGAAACAGGACTCCGATATTTTTAACCGAGGTTTGGGTGTTTTCCCCAACCGAGAGGGAACTCGACTGGGTGTTAAGATTTACGTAGAGGTCAAGATTATTTAAGATAAGAGGAGAGTAAGACGGATCTTTAAGATCTTTACAGATCTTTAAGAAAAGGTCGACTGTGTGCCTGGTGTTGGAACTCCTGTTCTCAGGTGTTCTCCTGGTTCGACGGGTCCCCATCGACCCTACTCGACGAAGTGACGGGTCAGAACCGTTGTTTATCTCGACTGATATGTCCGCAGGGAGGAACGGGACGTGTTCTCACCCCACGATCCGAGACTCACAACCTCCCACTAACAGTCGTCCTAACGTCACGTGTCTGTCCGAAACTCCAAATTACAAATTTTTTTTTACGGGATCTGACTTAATCCTGTAGTCTCTACATAGAACCGTATACTTCTCGAACTGAACATTCTACGACAAAGTGACCTTTATACGGTACTTACCAAGATTACATCGTGACTGACACTTAGTCGAAAGTCGTCTTATTTCTAAGGTTTCCGACCACAAACACCTACGAGATGCTTAAACAAAGAGGGAAGAGAGGTTCTTGTGAGACCGTTCCAGTCTCACTTACATCACCAGCTGCACCTTTCTTTAGAAGCAGATACGACGAGGTTTTAAGTATCAGAGGACACACTAGTCGAGACTGGACCCAGTGAATTAATTCGATGATTAGATGGGACCAATGAACAACGTGTACCCAACCTTCTACGTGTGAGTGAGCCAGATCCGTTCGTAAGACAGTGGGACATATCGTACCGTACCGCACATTTGCCAAGGTCTCATAAACAATCCTTCTTCCCTCTGATGGAATATTCTCCGACGACGAAAGTCCCAAGGTAAAGACCTTGTTCGTCCCGGGACTATTCTTCTAACTAAGGTCTCCGAAGGGACCGACAGGTTGCCTATCCCCAGGTGGAACGTTACGGCCCCTGTACCCAAACTAAAGACCAGCCCCTCCTAGGGTGTACGATACCTCGTTCACCCGGGTACTCGGTGTTACTGACTCGGTCGCGAGATTTCGGGCTTCCGGTGTTGATGACTTCGGGTTCTCTGATCTCGACCACGAAGAGCTGTTCTCTTCGGTGTCGTTACTCCTCGGTGTCGTTACTCCTCGTGTGCGTGACGCCCCAGAAAGGACGTCGGCGTCGATCTCTTCGTGGGCGTGTCAGTTTTTTATTTTAACTAATTATAAAAATTTTTCTTCTCGCTAAGGTCTTTACTAACCCAAGACTGGACACGGACCACTAGGACCCAGGACAGCCGGAGTCGGGGTGGGGGTCAGATCGAAACCGTGTAACCCGAGGGTCATAGTAGAAAGGTCGGTCGTTTCAATAGAAAAGAAGAGGAAGTTCGAGTGTCGACTCTGCGGTTTGGGTTGGTAGGCTTGAGACCGAACTCTAGTCCCTACACAGACCTCGTCCTGTCTTCTACGGGTCTTTTGTTCTCGACCACGATGGTTCTGTTCGAAGAGGTGGTGGAAAGACGATGACTGAAGGATTTACCAGTTCGTCTATTGTTTCTCTCTGTCTCTTCGGTAAATCAAATCTTCGATTGTCGGTTTACTACCAAAGTAACCATGGAACCACGTCCCAATATCAAACAATTGATCTTCCTTATCGACGTTTATAATGCTGAACTTCTCTACCCGACACCCTTGGCTACGAGGGGTCCTGTGACTGTGTTGGTGTCACGCCCGCACCCCTGGACCAAACTCTCCCTCTCGTTTCGGACCGTAGAACTCAGACAACCGACACTATACCTGATTCACCCAAAATTCGGGAAACAAAAGTCCATTAGCGTCTAGACATCCTTCAACATTTCTGTCGTGTCTCAGGGTACGCGGAAAGAGGGTCCAAGAGGATTACCGATCTAGAATTGACATTATGTATGATATATAATATATGTGTATGCTTTGAATACGATACATATGGTATGACGTCATAGATTATATACGATATTATGTCATAGTTTCGGTCCTTTGTATAGCCATGTTACGTTCGTATCACCGTACGGTAAGATAGTGTGCACACCTATACACATTGGTAGTGGAGCCGATTTTATGTCTTAATAAGGCGACGACGTCGTCAGAGGGGGTGTAAGAGGTGCGGTATTGGTGTGGGGGAGTGTGTGGTGTTAATGGTGTAGGGATTTAGGAACCTTTGGTGATTAAACAAGAGGTAGAGATATTAAAACAGTAAGACCTTTACCATACATTCACCTTAGTATATCATACACTGGAAAACTCCAACCAAAAAATTATATAACGACTTAAGAGAAACGACTAACAAATTTTGTAAACGTAAATGTAAGTACTCCCTAAGACCAGAATATCAGAAGAAGAAGAAGAAAAAAAAAAAAAAAACAAAAGATAGAAACAGACCACAATCGTAGTTCTATAGCATCCAAGCCAAAGTCTGGTGATGGTGTTTCGTTACTAGTGTTAATTGAAAGAACCGAAGGACCACGTACTTTTACAATGTAAATGTGATAATTCACACATTATCGTAACACGAAATTTTTTGTTATACGTATGTAATTAAAGTTTTATGGAATAACGATGTTTTCAGATTGGTAATGGACTCGGAAGTTACTAAGTAGTAGAAAAACGATAGTCTCCCAAACTCTATAACTCTCTTAATGGTTTTACACCGTGTCTCTGTGTTGCCCTCGTTTACGACAACCTTTTTTACTACGGTTATCCGAACTAGTTACGTCCCTACGGTGTTTGAGAAGTTAAACCCTTTTTACATCATAGACGTTTCTCGTTATTTTACTTGACGTTATTTTGTTGTAGACGGACTTAACGGAAGATTTCACTTAGCTTTTAACAAGGGAGGAGAAGACAAAAGACCTTTTGTGATAACATCTTCGTCATAATTAAGAAGAAATGTACAAACCATTTTAAGCGACTATTTTGGGAGACCTGGACCTCTCAGGAAAAAGTCTTCAAAACTTGAATGTTTAAATTAAAAAAATATCACTATCCCGATGAGTTAGAGAAAAAAATGACTCATTTAATACCATCAAACACGAAACGTTCCTCAACCAGGTAAAGTGGATTTAACAGTTTAAATGTGCACATCTCAACAAACATCACACGAGTATAATAGAAAAACTACAGAGACTCTAGTCTCCACTATAGATGACAAAGTAAGGACTATAATCTTTAGACATAAAAGAGAAAAAAAGAAACAATTAAAATGATCTTTAAACAGTTAAAATAAATTACAAATCTTTTGTAAAAACACAATAGCCGAAATAACAAAAGGACAAAAGTTAAAGTAACAAAATAGGAGAATAGAAATTATAAAGATTAAAGTAACACAAATAAAACAAGAACAAAATGATCTAAAAATTTCAGTCTCGAAACTAATAACTAAACTCTGAAAAGGAGAAGAGATTTTATTTGAACTTCAAGATATTTAAAAGACGTCATGTCGAAATCACATATATTTATATTATATATAAAATATCGTATAGTAAAATTACATACATAATTATAATACTTCCGTTACCGTGGGGTGAGGTCATGAGAACGGACCTTTTAGGGTACCTGTCTCCTCGGACCACCCGACGTCACGTACCCCAGCGACTCTCAGCCTGTGCTGACTCGTTGAAGTGAAAGTTAAAAGTGAAAGGTGAAGGTACGTGACCTCTTCCTTTACCGTTGGGTGAGGTCACAAGAACGGACCTCTTAGGGTCCCTGTCCCTTCGGACCACCCGACGGCAGATACCCCAGCGTGTCTCAGTCTGTGCTGACTTCGCTGAATCGTCGTCGTCGTCGTATACGAAACGAGACTCTGTAGGAGAAACTTGGTACCCAATGAATCGACAAGGTTCACAAATCTCTAAAAGTAAAGTAGAGAGACAAAACTGAAAATGAAAGTTCTTGTGAGAGACGTACTAAAGTCGAAAACTTTTTTGAAACCCTAGTAAAGACACCGGGTCCTACACCAAAGAAAGCCAGAGACAAGACACTCACGAATTCTTACCCATACAACGAGAACGACCCAGTTCACGAGATGTTTGCAGATAATCTAAGACGGTCAACTGTCACGACAACTCGAGAAGGTATGGCAGTGACCATATCAACTATGTGAAAAGACGGACTAACAAGACGGTGAACAATTCTGTACTCTCACGACTTTAGACCTTGATATTAACGTTTACACAGATTGAGAGAAGAGAAAGGAGTGTAGAATCAAAAACGAAGTGCATAAAGGGTCGAGACGGGGAACCAGGTAAGTGTAAACCTCAATGTTACAGAAGAACCACCTAACTGGGAGAGTAATAGTACATCACTGGGGGAGATAGGAACGATTCAAAGGAACACGATTGCAGATGAAAAAGACTGAAACGAAAGGAAACTAATTGTGAACATATAGAAAAAGTTAAGAAAATAAAAGTTAAATGGATATAATAACGTAAACTTTACTGAAAGAACATCTGTCGTATATCAACCTAGTACATAAAAATAGGTAACCCGGTTAGACAGAAAATTCAAGAAAAAGTCGTGAACGTTTTACAACATGGTGAAGAAATATCGGAGAATACTCTTTAGACAATAGTAAGTTTAACCACATTGAAAGGAGAACTACAAAAGTTTTAAAGAAAAAGTGTTTTAAAGTCTTTAAACTGATGCTACACAAAACCATTCCTAAGAAATCCTAATAGGATAAACCCCGATGAGTCAAAAGACTTAGACATACGGATATTGAAGACGTTTTAACCGATTTAAAAGTTAGAAATAAAGAAATCTAAAACAAATCCGGATGAGGACCCCCTGAATTCAATTTCGACTGTGACAGTGGAACCTGTTTACTGAATTGGGAGGAACCGAGTCAAAATTAGTAGAAATTTTGCACGAATAACCACCTGATCAGGAATTCCAAAGAAGGTTGACAAAACCAAATATTAGTGAGAATTTCCGTCGAAGGGGTGGTAGTGCCGAACACCTGTACGTACGAAGGCGTCTGTTTACGAGTGGTTGGCGAAACAGGATGTCTTCAGAAATTTCCTCCTAAACCGTTGAACGAAGATACTCTGTAAATTTTGGAGTGAGTAGTCAAAAACCTTTAGAATGAGTAAATTTAACAGTGTCGAGTTCCCGGGACCCTAAATTTGGAACCTTTCCCATTCCGAACAGTCGTCTTAAAGACACAATTAAAACATTTCTCTACTTCCTATAATTTTGAAAGGGGAGACGTCTGCCGTCATCTCTCTGACGTCTACTCCTGAGGGACTCACGAGTATCTCCCTTTCGGTGTCTGTTTACAGCTTTTGAGAGTTCCGGGACCGAAAAGACGACTGGACGGTCCGAGAGGACGGGATCTCCCTATTCTCCTCCCTGCTAGTATTAACCGTCTGCGTCGTGACCTTCCTAGTCTGTGTTCTTATCCTAGACTTACATTTCTTCAGTCTTTGAAATATTTCTAACTATTTATAGTTTCACTATATATGGGAGTTCTATGTTTACGTAGGGTCTTTTCGAAAAGGACATAAAAATAGAAGCGAGAAATAGTGGATTCGATGACTTCCACAATTGTAACCAATGTCATAAAGGTCCTTTACGGACACGTTAAGGAGACACAAGTCACTGACCTGGTTAACAAGTTTAGACAATCTTCCTTCATGGAAAAATTTTGATAAATACGAAGGATGGGTGGTTGAAATATATAAATAAACAACTGACATCACTCAGAAACAACGACTTGTATCCGAAAGAGACCAAAGTCGTTCACCCCCGAGGAGAGAACGACGCCACGAGCCCGAAGAGTAACACCACCGAAGAGAACAACCCCTCGTGCCCGAGATCGACCCGCCTGAAGTAGTGAACGTCGTGTGCTCGAGTCATCAACGGCGCGTATCCGAATCAGCGAGGACGTCGGACACCCTAGAAGGGACTGGTCCCTAACTTCTTCGCAGGGAACGTAACGTTCCACCTAAGAGTTGGGGACCTGGTGGTCCCTTCAGGGGTAGGTGGTTGAATTTTTTTTTTTTTCCTTTGTCGATTTTCTCCAAAAGATGAGGATGTCTGTCAGTAACTCTTGGAGGCTTACACTACTCCCAATAAAGACTACCCGAAATACGAATACGTTAGATCTACCTCTGCCTTCTCTACCTCGGCAATCCTCTGTCTGGTACCCTTCATGTTCTAGGTGTTCTCTGCCAACCCATTGACTCTATTACCTTAAGACGGAGACCTCTCGAGAAGACCGACCTATTCCTCCTGACTTTCCACAGACATCTCTTCTACACCCTTGTCCAGTAGATCAAGGTCTAGAAACCGAAAGTTAGGGGAGAGAGTTTTATGAAAGGTCCCTTACAAAACTACAATGGGACCCAGTGTTTCCTCCGAAGCACTGAGTTCTCTACTCTCGTAGATATTTTGTTTGTCATAAAATTCATAAAATGATTGTAATAAAAGTTTACGTTTATTTGTACAAAACAAGAGGACCTCCTAGTCCTAACTACAGACTGGTTGTCCCAGTAAATGTACCTAGCAAGAGAACAGGGATGAGTAAAGGAAAGTTGAAAGGAAGTCAGGTGGGGTGGTTCGAGTCACCCCTTGCGTCCTTTTCTCATTCGGGTGTTCGGTGCACCCTTGTCACTTGTCGTCCTCCTTTATCGGGACCGTGGCAAATATCGTGACGACACTTTCACTTGCACTTCAGCGAGTCAGCACAGAAACGCTGGGGTACCTGCCATCGGATGGTCCGAGGCGCCAGGTACCCTAAAAGGTCCGTTATTATGACCTCACCCGACGGTAAAGGAAGAGTTCCCCTAGAAGGGTTGGGTCCCTAACTTGGGTCCAAAGGACGTAACGTCTGTCTGCAAAATGGTAGACTCGGTGATCCCTTCGGGTGATCCCTTCGTAACGATATTGTCTACGAATTTTAGGAAACTCAGGGTTTCCGGACTCTAGTCCTTTCTTCTCTGTTTCTTTACAATTCACACACGATACGTATACGAAGATGCCCCTTTTCTCACCGGTTTCTAGATTCGTCTCATCTGTGATTCCTAATCGTTCTCTCGCACAATTTTAAATTGTAATCCTCTTAAAACCACTGGAATCGTTCTTACCAAAGTCACTTCAATATTCCCTGATCCTTGAACTAATATGCTTCTATGTTCCGAATTCATCTTCGATTCTTCACTTCTGGTTCAAACTCTTACTTTTTCGGATAACGTCGTCCTTCTCCTGGTTCCTCCGAATACCACTCTCAGTATTCTTTTTACCAGTTGTAAGTGCCTGGTTCCTCCCTTGTAATCTTCGACAGTCCCTTCGTACCGATTCCCTCACTCTAAGGTCTCCTCCTCTTCTTTCCCAGGTCCACTTCCTAACCAAAGTTCAGGATTTCCTTCCTCCTACTTTACGAGACTCTCAACGCCGTCTCGGGCCTCTCTCGACCGGTGACGCCAAGGGAACCGTAGAGGTAGTCTCGTGTCAGGTGTGACCCGAACCTCCCGTGATTCCACAGACCCGTCTCGAGAGATACACTCAGACCTTACGTCCTACCCTGAAAGGACCACCAGGTCACCAATTCTTAGACGGAAGTGACGTCTCCTGTGCCCAAGTTAGGGACCATCCCCTTGATTTCGGGGTATACGATGTCCCGTTGATTCGTACGATGTTGATGACTCGGGTGTACGAGATCTTGGGCTCCCGGTGTTCTCTTCGGGGACGTGACGGCACTTCTGGGTCATGAAAAAATTGAAAATTTTTATTTTTCCTCCACATCTTACCTCCTCTGAAACTGTCACTCCACACCCAAACCCTTTTGTGTACGATCCTCAGTTCCGTCGTTCATCTACCGTCGTCCCCCTTCTCGTATATTATTTCCCTACTTGATAACACAACCTTTGACTACCAATAATTTTATTTTAGTCTTCAGTGTCTGGACGTTTTCGGTTAAAACCAGAATCAGGGAGTCCACCGTCTTGAAGAATTCGTCGTTGAGAGTACCTAGATAACTCCACCACCACACCCGGAAGCAGACCGACTCAATTTTTCGGTCTGTCATAGGACCCACACGTTCAGTTGTCTCCCCCGAGACTAGAGATCTACCTCTCCGTAGAGTTCCACACCTTTCCACTTCACCTTTCAGGTACAGACCAAGGTTGTCCCTGACAGAACGTCACTTGTCTGTGTGTCCTCCAATTTTGTCCATCCTCTTTCCACTCTACTTCCAGTCCCTTCAACTCCCCACCTCCCTCAGTTCTAATTTACATCCAACTTTCCTATTTCGTCGAAACCTCTATTTATACCGCCGACCTCGTCCAGTCATCCTCTGGGGAGGGAGGGATCTCCCATGGACATCCTCTTTTCTACGACGACAGGTCTTCCGGGGTAGTAAACACTTAGAGCACAGAAGACACGGAGGAGCACCAGTCGGCAAAGGCGAAGGACGAGTCGACGGTTGAAGAGTAGAACGACCGAAGATAGACCTACGGAGTGACACCAGTGACTCCAGAGAGTTTGACAGGGAAAGGTTCATACTTTTCCGTTTTACTATCCTATGGTTTTCTCCTTGAGGGGTCCAGTAATCCACGGGTTATACGATGACCTCTACTCACCTCTTTATTGAGGTCTTTCTTACTTCCCTACCCCGGTTTCATTTTTGTTATGGGCCGACACCTACACTGACCACTATCTTCGTTCTAGGCTACGACATTTCTCGTTATAACGTATCCTTGGACCTTACAGTTCAGGTACTTAGTTCCGTTTAACCTTCACCAGTTTGTCCTCTACCGTTCCCACTTGCAGATGTAAGATCCTTAGTTGCCTGATTTTACCTGACCTTACCCACTTAAATTGAGTCTACTGGTAATATAGATGATGACACCCGTCCTTAGGGAGTCTTTTTTACCTCATCGGTAGTACCAGTTGTTTTCTCAGGCTTTACGTCATGAACCTACGTCAGAGTTTTTACTGTCTTACTAGAGACAATCAAAGGTTCCGTTTGGTAAGTTATAGTGCCAATAGGTTCAGATACGGGGTTGGTCATTACGACTTCTTCGACTCCAACTTGCCAAAATACTTCTGGATGTTCTGGAAAATCTTGATTGTGGGCTTTTTCTACAGGAAAAGTAATATCCCCTGACCTTAACTTTCCAACAACAACTTAGTGCTGCGGCCCTAAGAACCGGGGGCCTCCTCTTCTTAAGTTAGGACCCGGTCTCTGCTCCGAACTAGCGAGTCTCGAAAACACATTATTTTAAAATAATTTCATATTTCCTCTATCTCTTTCGAAGACTGTATCCGTAGTCTTCCCCCATCTTTCTCATAGGGGAACGATCACAATTGTTACCTCAATATATGAGAGGTCATTTAGTTTTCTTATAGACCTCCAACATTTCTGGAGTAGTCTGGATGAGGGTATTAAATGTAAAATTCTATTGCCTTAATCGGTCTTCCAAATTAGGTCTCTGACAGGAGTCCGTATTATGTAACAACAATATATTAGGATTCCTTACATCTCTTCCTTTTTTTTCCGAACAGGAAAAAAAGAGGAACTCTTAAGGTCTGGGGAGAGAGGAACCCCTGGGTATCTGAAGGATAGTTGGACGGATCCTTTACTGAGAGAGTCTTACGTTTTCATCCTTCAGTTCTTTGTGGACCTCATTGTCCGTTTACACCGGAACCTTACACCTCACTTCGTCCCGTTTCTGATTATCTCAAAACGGTTCTTTTACGTGACCAGTATCGTTTGTGGGAGAAGGTTGTTGTGTTCTGTTCTGAAATGTGTACCTGTAGTAGTCTACCAGTTGTGGCTTTAGTGTAACTAATATAAGATACGTCGGTTTCTACCTCTTCGAGATATGTCAGTCGTTTTTGTTCTGGTTCTCGACTGACACCGAGTCTAGTACTTGAGGAATAACGGTCTAAGTCTGAATTTAACTTCTTTCATCCCTTTTGGTGATCTGGTGAGTCCATACTGGATTTAGTTTAGGGAATACTAATATGTCACCTTCACTCTTTATCTAAATTCCCGGATCTAGACTATCTATCTCACGGACTACTTGATACCTTACTCCAAGCACTGTAACATGTCCTCTGTCCCTAGTTCTGGTAGGGGTGCGTTTTCTTTACGTTTTTTCGTTTTACCGACAGACCGCTCCGGAATGTTTATCGACACTTTTCTTCTCTTCGCTTTTCGTTTCCTCTTTTTCTCTCTATATTCGTAGACTTACGTCTCAAGGTTTCTTATCGTTCTTCTCTATTCTTTCGGAAGAAGTCGCTAGTTACGTTTCTTTATCTCCTTTTGTTGTTTTACCCTTTCTGATCTCTAGAGAAGTTCTTTTATCTCTATGGTTCCCTTGTAAAGTACGTTTCTAACCGAGCTATTTCCTGTCTTTACCATACCTGGATTGTCTTCGTCTTGTATAATTCTTCTCCACCGTTCTTATGTACCTTCTTGACATGTTTTTATCTAGAAGTGCTGGGTCTATTAGTACTACTACACTAGTGATTAGATCTCGGTCTGTAGAACCTTTCACTTCAGTTCACCCACAATCTTTCGTAGTGATGCTTGTTTCGATCACCTCCACTACCTTAAGGTCACCTCGATAAAGTTTAGGACTTTCTACTACGACACTTTCACGACGTGAGTTATACGGTCGTTTATACCTTTTGAGTCGTCACCGGTGTCCTGACCTTTGCTAGTCAAAAGTAAGGTCAGGGTTTCTTTCCGTTACGGCTTCTTACGAGTTTGATGGCGTGTTAACGTGAGTAGAGTGTACGATCAGTTCATTACGAGTTTTAAGAGGTTCGGTCCGAAGTCGTTATGTACTTGACACTTGAAGGACTACAAGTTCGACCAAAATCTTTTCCGTCTCCTTGGTCTCTAGTTTAACGGTTGTAGACGACCTAGTAGCTTTTTCGTTCTCAAGGTCTTTTTGTAGATAAAGACGAAATAACTGATACGGTTTCGGAAACTGACACACCTAGTGTTATTTGACACCTTTTAAGACTTTCTCTACCCTTATGGTCTAGTGGATTGGACGGAGAACTCTTTAGACATACTTCCAGTCCTTCGTTGTCAATCTTGACCTGTACCTTGTTGTCTGACCAAGGTTTATCCTTTTCCTCATGCAGTTCCGACATATAACAGTGAGACGAATAAATTGAAGACACGTCTCATGTAGTACTCTTTGCGACCTGACCTTCTTTGCGTTCGACCTTAGTTCTAACGGCCCTCTTTATAGTTATTGGAGTCTATACGTCTACTGTGGTGGGAATGCCGTCTTTCACTTCTCTTCGATTTCTCGGAGAACTACTTTCACTTTCTCCTCTCGCTTTTCAACCGAATTTCGAGTTGTAAGTCTTTTACTTCTAGTACCGTAGACCAGGGTAGTGAAGTACCCTTTATCTACCCCTTTGTCAAATTTGTCATCGTCTGAAATAAAAAACCCCGAGGTTTTAGTGACGTCTACCACTGACATCGGTACTTTAATTTTCTGCGAATGAGGAACCTTCTTTTCAATACTGGTTGGATCTATCATACAAGTTTTCGTCTCTGTAATGGGACGGCTGATTCAAGGTAGATCAGTTCCGATACCAAAAGGGTCACCAGTACATACCCACACTCTCAACCTGACACTTCTTCCGACTCGTGGCTTCTTAACTACGAAAACTTGACACCACAACCTCTTCTGAGAACTCTCAGGGAACCTGACGTTCCTCCAGGTTGGTCAGGTAAGACTTCCTCTAGTTGGGACCCTAAAGAAACCTTCCTTACTACGATTTCGACTTTGAGGTCATGAAACCGGTGGAGTACGTTTCTCAACTGAGTAACCTTTTCTGAGACTACGACCCTCCCTAACCCCCGTCCTCCTCTTCCCCTGTTGGCTCCTACTCTACCGACCTACCGTAGTGCCTGAGCTACCTGCACTCAGACTCACTTGAGGCCCTCTACCACTACTTGTCCTTCCGGACCGCACGACGTTAAGTACCCCAGCGTTTCTCAGCCTGTGCTGACTCGCTGACTCGACTTGACTTGACACGAAGGGTTGTCGGAGGAAGAATTTCGTTAGTGTGGTCCTTCTGGACCTCAGTCATCTATTAGGAGGGCATAGGACTGGACCAAACCATGTTGCCAGTGAATCACGAGGAAGAGAAAACAAGAGGCGGAAGGGTCTTTTTGGGACGAGGTAGAGTGACTCAGTCCCATGTGAACAGCTTTCAAACGTATCACTATCGTCGTTTTGGATCCAAGATCTACTAAGTCGATGAATCGTCGATTCGTTCCCTCAATAAATTTAGTGGTCAGAAACCAATTGATACATCGGTTCATACGTCCCATCGGAGACTGGGAGTACCATTCACAGGCCGGTTACAATCGACAGAAATAACAATTGTACAGAAAACAGTCTCAGGTCGAGGTCTTTCAGTCCTTCATGGCTTTCATTTAGTCCCAAGGTTACTAGTATCGTTCTGGTTCAATCGATCGAAATACGATTCTCTATCTAGAGAAGAGTTATAGTTAACGAACGTGAGATCTGGAAACGGTCCTAGGATCCTGAGTTTACGAGAGGGGTCTCGGTATCCTTTGGGTCACCTGTAGTAATACCCTTTTCTTACCCCGTGAGTAAAATATGAACTCCCTATTTTCTGTGAGAGTTGTACGTAAGGAGGTCTTAGGGGCTCAGATCGATCTTACGGTCTTTTAACGTCTGACATTACCATAATAAAATCGAAGTGTACTTCTACGAAAAAGTCTTGATTAAACAGTAACGTAGGATTAGGGAATTTTTGACTTCAATTCATATTTTTAGTATAAATGTTTACAGAACTGTAATCAACAAAAACAGGGTATATTTCTCTCAAATTTCATGAAACTTTCAGTAACGACGGAAAAGACTATATGATTACACGAAGATCCACAAGTTATTAGTCTTCCCTCCTCCTCCTTTCATTGTAAATAACTCGGTGAATTCAGTGAAGACCTTGGTGACATACTACGAACTCATCCGTAGGGAATTATTATTTGAAGAACGAGAGAGGAGAGAGAATAGAGAGAGGTGGGGACGAAAGAGGGTCATATATTTAGAAACTCCCTGGTTCCAGTAACAAATTCTAATATAGACATCATCCACTTCTAAACCAGTCTTTTTCCTACCTCTTCTTTTTCTTAACTCCCCTAAACCTTATTTAGTCCACGAGAGAGTAAAGACTAACTCGGGTCCCCTTGAACCCGACACCCTGACTTTACCAGAGAGACACACCCACACAGCCTCTTCCGTTACCGTGGGGTGAGGTCATGAGAACGGACCTTTTAGAGTACCTGCCTCCTTGGACCACCCGACGTCAGGTACCCTAGCGACTCTCAACCTGTGCTGACTCGCTGAAGTGAAAGTGAAGAGTGAAAGTACGTAACCTCTTCCTTTACCGTTGAGTGAGGTCACAAGAACAGACCTCTTAGGGTCCCTACCCCCTCGGAGCACCCGATGGTAGATACCCCAGCGTGTCTCAGTCTGTGCTGACTTCACTGAATCGTCGTCGTCGTCACACCCACACACGAGTCAGTACAGGTTGAGAAACGTCGTGATACCTGATATCGGGTGGTCCGAGGGGATAGGTACCTCAAAAGGTCCGTTCTCATGACCGCACCCCACGGTAAAGAAGGAGTTCCCGTAGAAGGGTCGGGTTCCTAACTCGGACGCAGAGAACGTAGAGGACGTAACCGTCCCGGTTACCCTTCGGGTTTTACCAGGAAGAGAGTAAACTATAGGGAAGAAAGGTGGACGTGCAGTACCTCTGGGGAAGTCTTTCGACACCCGACTTAAAGGTACCGTTGTCGAAAGGGACTGAGGGATGGGACATACTGTGTTCAAATGTCTCAGGACAACAATTAGTAGTTTTGGAAACACATCTCGTCACGTCGAGTCCAAACTCGTACGGAGTCTTAGGGGACCTCCAGAACTTATTTGAATCTGGGGTAGGGGTCTCAATGACTAAGTCACCCAAACCCCATTTAGGACTTTTGAACGTAAAGATTGTTCAAGGGTCCACTGAGACTACGACAACCAGACCCTTGGTATGGCTCTTGGTGGATTCATTCCTAGAGACGGCCCTCAGTGGTGCCCTCTAGGGTGGGTACTGTTCCAGTACACCTTCTCTTGACAATTCGTTCCGAAGTCCTGAGTTACCCGAGGGATCCGAAAGAGCTCGTAGATGGGGTTTTGGTCTTAGACAGACAAAATGATAAAGTACTGAAAGTGGTTGAGGAGACTGTAATTGTCCCCCCCGATAGGGACTGGTGGAAAGAGACCTCTTTTAGTTGAATCCCGATATCGATTATTCAGAGGACCTGTACTCTCCTTATAAAGTTTAGTTTGGGGGAGACAATCGTAGGATCGAACGAACCGTCCAAATAGGTCTGAGAACGTCGATGCGTACACTAATAAGCGTCGGAGGGTTGACACTCTCCGTGCCCTTCGGATTTTGTATCTCGGAAGGTTTCTCAATTTTCAATAATCTCGTCACGACCGCATCCTAAAGTAATAACCCGGTTACGAACAACGATTCAGGGGTATAGAGAATAGGTGACACGTGGACCCTCACGTAATCAATTGTATCAACCTTTCATTCTTTTTGTTCACATCGGAACTTTAATTGGTGTAGTCTGAAAACTCGATTAACCAAGAAAGAACATTGAATGACGTGGAAACGAAGGACTCTTTACATTGAACAAATTATGAAAGACTCCGACTGTATCTAATCTTTGTATTTCTTTTTTGTAAAGTTCTCTTTTATTCAAAAGACCAACTCGTCGGAAATAGTTTTCTCCCAGTATTTTACAGGTGTCCGGAGGTTCCGGTCTTCTATTACATGTGTTGTAACGGATACCCTTTCCAAACGTCTTTTTTAGGACCAAAGCTATTTCTGTTTTGTCTACATTACAAACCCGACTGAGACATACTGAAACGTAGAAAGTAAAGGGAGACACATGTTCAATTCCATATTTTCTAGGAAAATTTTTACTTTTTTTTACCTGGAGCGAACTTCTTCGAACCAGTGGGGCACAAAAAGAAAAAAAAAAGAAAGAGAGAGAATGAAAGAAAAAGTCCGACTAGGGAACCTCATATCTCCGAGGGACGCAAGTGAAAGGACGGACTCGAAGATTCTGTAATAATCGAAAGACACATTTAGTTCCTTATAGTCGGAGAAAGGGAGAAGACAAAAGAATAGATGTTATAAGAAAGGAATAGAGAGATTCAGTAGGCGGCTGCGGTAAAAAGGAAGTCCAAGGGGACCTAGGACGTCCCCGACCTGGGGTCGTCTACCGGTAAAAAGTCAAAGTTGTTCGATACTTATATTGTCGAATTCTGATGTGCCAACGGTTAGTGTTCGAGAATTGTGATCAAGTAGAAGTGCGGATTCGGACTTCGACCCGACGAGGTCCGTGGGACCCTATCACTTCAAATATATCGTTTTATTTACTGTCTTTACATAAAAGAGGGTCAAGACCTCCGATTTCCAGGTTCTAGTTCTACAACCGTCACACCCAAAGAAGAGGAACCGAACCTCTACCGTGAAAGAGGGACTCAAAAGTGTACTGGGAAGGAGACGTATAACAAGTCAACAAGTCAGCGAGTCAACACAGTCTGAGAAGCGTTGGGATACCTAACGGTGTACGGTCCGAAGGGACAGGAATTGATAGAGGGTCTCAAACGAGTTTGAGTACAGGTAACTCAACCAGAACGAGAGATTCGTAGAGTAGATTGGCAGAAGAGGAGAACGGAAGTCAGAAACGTTCGTAGTTCCAGAAAAGGTCACTCAGTCGAGAAGCGTAGTCCACCGGTTTCATAACCTCGAAGTCGAAGTTATAGTCAGGAAGGTTACTTATAAGTTCCAACTAAAGGAAATCCCAATCTGACCAAACTGGAGGAACGTCAGGTTCCCTGAGAGTTCTCCGAAGAGGTCGTGGTGTCAAGTTTTCGTAGTCAAGAAGTCACGAGTCGAGAGTGTAAACATGTATTGATGGTCTTTTTGGTATCGAAACTGATATGTCTGCAAACAGCCGTTTCACTACAGAGACGAAAAGTTATACGTCCAGATCCAAACAGTATCGAAAGGAAGGTTTCTCGTTCGTAGAGAATTAAAGTACCGACGTCAGTGGCAGGTGTCACTAAAACCTCGGGTTCTTTTATTTTAGACAGTGAGGAAAGAAAGGGGTAGATAAACAGTACTTCACTACCCTTACTTACAGTACTAGAAACAAAAGTCTTACAACTCAAAATTCAGTCGAAAAAGTGAGAGGAGAAAGTGGGAGTAGTGTCCGAGAAGTCAAGGAGAAGTGAAAGATGATAATCTCACCATAGTAGACGCATGTACTCCAACAACCATAAAGAGGGTCGTTAGAACTAAGGTCGAACACTCAATAGTAGGTCGAAGAAGACACATGTTGACACAGGACTAAAGGAGAAGAATATTCCTGTGGTCAGTATAACCTAATCCTGGGTGGAATTACTGGAATAAAATTGAAGTAACTTCTATCACAAAGGTTTATGTCAGGATAAGACTCCACGACCCTAATCCTGAAGTTGTATACTTAAACCCTATTGAGTTGAGTCGGGTATGGTGGTAGAGTAGGAGAAAGAGTCCCGTTCCTCCACCCCTCGTCCGACACGAGGTACGGAGAGTGACAGGTGAGGAAGGTAAGAACGACGAAAGAAGAGGGTGACGGTCCGAAGGACTTCCCTGGTTGTCGGAGTGTCTACTATTGGACCTCCGATTAAGACGTCGTCCCGGGTCGGACTGGAGTCGAACCACTACATGTGAAGTCGAGGTCAGAGACTCTACCGAGACACGGATTGTCCTCTCTGATCGTGCCGGGTCAGTGAAACCTTCTTCTGTCGTTTAACGACACCTCCTTGTCAGACGAGCCCCGACCCAGTAGTGGGGGTTTTAGACGTGGGGTCCGTCGTCCGACGGGACGTGAGACTCCTGTGGACGGTCGTTGGGGGAGACGGTGGGGGCGGGCCTTCATCATTACCTTCTTTGATCTCGTCCTTTACGACTTCCGGGACACACGGACCTCGGGTAGGAGAATGACATTACGTTTGTCGAGGATTTTACATGATCGTAAGACAAAATCCCTTCTCTTTTAGTGAGAGGGATAACCGTCGTCAGTAAGGACTCTGAAAAACATATACGGTCTCGAATGGAGACGTAATAGGGTGAACCAGCCCTTTGGCCAGGGCACTCCAGTCGGTCGGACTTCGTTAGTAGAAGGAAAGTAATTAAAAAAACAAACCACCCCCGTCCCAATCTGTTCCTTTGATTTCCGTTAAGAAATAATCCTTCCAAAGGGTTCAAGTCATCCATTACGTAAAAAAACAAACGAAAACGAGATAAAAAATTTGAAAAATTAACCTCCTATTACCGAAAGTCGTGACATAATCAAAGACAACATGTCGTCACACTTAGTTAATACTCCTATGTATTCAGAGGAGGGAGAATTCGGAGGGAGGGTGGGAGTGGGTGGGTGTAGGAGTAAAATCTCAAATTCTTAGTTCAGAGTCATTTACTGCGTTCGTGGATCCAACACTGGGTCGGGTGACACTCCGGACGGGAGCACCACTATAAGATACATTAAGAAAAGAAGAGGGAAGAGTAAGGGTCTCTGACAAAGTCAAAAATGAGATCAGTAGGTTCGTGGGGAGTGACTAACTACTCCAGGGACGTTCCACTCCAGGACTAAACTAGGACCATGACTTATTATCTACCGGGAGAACGCCGAACCATACGAGTAAAAAGGGGGAATATAAGTGATTTTAGTGATAATTCAGGAACTTAATTTAATAATGAAATCCTATGTGAGAGAAGGGCAACGACACTAAAGAGACGCCCCAACGTGGCCGTAGAACTGTCGTGACAAAAAATTTGGGAACCGACACTAGGTATCATTCTTTATTTAGTGTAGCGTTGGGTCATGAATGCATGTATGTGCATATATTTTGTTTTTGATCCAAGTGTTCCATTATGAATTGGACCCACACTGTATGTGATAAAAGACAAGATGGAAAATTACGAACAACACTAGGTGATTTAACTAAAATACTGGGTCATTATTCAACGATGGACGTTAGCCCTATTATTAGGAAATGGCTTATAAGACCGACTTGTAGTTTTTGGACCGAAAGACAAAAACGAACGTTGAGGTCGAGGACCGTGGGAGAACACTGTGTACAGGGGTCCTCCGAGTCCGGGGACGTCGCTCGTCGGAGGACTCCTCCTCCTCCCCCGAAGGACCTGCGACTCTGCCAACGTCGGGATTCCGACGACCTTAGTTCCATTTCAAGTCTTAGAGGCGGTGAGTGGGGGACTTTCTCGTCCTAGGTGTGTTACCTCTGGACGGGTCTACGAGGAAGCATAAGGTGTGACCCCACGAAACCCTTCGGGTGGGAGGACTGAAGGAAAACTGCGGTAAGACCGGGGTAGACTTGGTTTTCGTTCGAAACCACGGACGTCTCCCCTGCAAACGGACTCCCCATAAATGTCCTTATTCACGATCAGTGAGTTAGCACAGACTGAGAGACACTGAAGCACCTGACGTCGGACCGTCCGAGGAGACAGGTACCTTAAGAGGGCTGTTCTTATGACCACATCCATCGGTAAAGGAAGAGGTCCCCTAGAAGGGGTGGGTCCGTACCTTGGACCTAGGTGACGTAAGGTTCGTCTAAGAAATGACAGACTCGGTCGTCCCTTCGGGAGATCTTTCTAGAGAGGCGTTTACGGTTCTACGGTGACAAACCCAAAGTGAGGAAACCAAATACGTTCACACCGATTTAACCCGAAGACCCCGAGAAGGGAAGGTCAGACCGGAATGGACATCTTCAACGAAGAGGAAAATTTTCCTTCGGAACTGTCCATATGAGGTGATACATATTTTATCCATTGATCACTCTTGGATGACACATTGTGTCTCTTGAGAGGAGTCACGAGACTCCACTGGATTTTCTTTTCCTTTAGTTTTTTTGTCTCCCCTATATTCACATGTACCCGAAGGGAAATGGTCGAGTCGACCATTTCTTGGACGGACGTTACGCCCTCTGGACCCAAACTAGGGACCAAACTCTTCTAAGGGGACCTCTTCCCTTGCCAATAGGTGAGGTCATAAGACCGGACCTCTTAAGGTACCTGTCTCCCCGGACTACCCGTTATCAGGTATCCCTACGTTTCTCAACCTGTACTGACTCGCTGAATGTCAAAGTATACATATGTATATTGATTAAGAGAAACGATATGTCGTCTTTGATTGTGTTAAAACATTTCGGTGATATGAAGTTATTTTTAATTAATTCTAATTTTTGTATTTGTTTTTTCTAAGGGAGGTTTTATTTATTTCCCTACGGATCTCGTCAATAACACTGAGAAGAGACACTATACCTGGGGAAATCGTACCACTAAAACTAAATCCTCGACGAACCTCAGTTTTAGTCCGACGGCAGAATATGTCGTAGGGGTCCTTGAACCACTCTTAACAGTGGCTCCGGCAGGGGGTCTCCGACGATGACGACGATTCAGCGAAGTCAGCACAGACTGAGACACGCTGGGGTATCTACCGTCGGGTGGTCCGAGGGGGCAGGGACCCTAAGAGGTCCGTTCTTGTGACCTCACCCAACGGTAAAGCACCGGGGAGGTTATTCTGACCGGTATCCACCCGACCCAACGTCCTACATGTGCACTCCGGGTGCCTGGGAGGAGGCTTACTACAAAATTTGCGCACCTCATTTTACATATCCTAATGTTTCCTTCGATCAATAAATATACATACAGAAGTTTAAACATTGCATCATAATTATCATGAAAACTAATTGGACAATCTTAGATTTCCGTAAATCTTCTCACTATTCATCTTTGTGGTAAAGCTCCATAGACGTCTTTCACAGTTTACTACTTTTTCGATTAAAGGTGATCATCCTCTCAGTTCCGTGGTGATTATGACGGTCCCAAACAGATACAAGTATTAACTTCGTTTACGATCTAAAGTCAATCTTCAATAACTTTAATTTCGATACTGAAAAGGGGTGTGTTCAAGTCCCCAGGGACCTTACGACAAGTACCTGGGGTGAAGTTCTCGGACACCAGATCTCTCGACAGGTGGTGGAAATCGTAACGGAAAGGACAAAGTGGGAAGGTCTAAGGTTCGACCTAAACGACTCGGGTCAAGGTGTTTAAAACGTATAGGACAGGGTGATACCGGTCGGATCGAAATCACTGTTACGAGTGGTTCAAGGGTCCCTGTAACATAGTTTCCCGTTGGACTGGAACTGAGGTTCGTAAAGGATTTAGTTAATAAGAAAGGGACCTTAAAACAGGTCTCTGATATTAATAGAGGCACATAATTATTACACTTCCTCTTGAACAAGGATAAATTTCGTCTCGGAAAAAGTAATAGACTGGGACAGATACTTATTATAGCACTCAGTGTTAGGAACTGAGGCTTTCTATCTAAGGATGAGCCGTTCACCCTCAGATGGTTCGAGTCACGTCCTCTGCCAATCGTCGGGTCAGGGCTGGACGGTGGTGACTGGCTCCTCCTTGGTCGGGAAAGAGGTCTACCACGTTTCCTCTTACGAAAAGCGTAGTTCGGTCAGCGAATCACTGCACAGCCTCACATTTTCTGTCGGTACAGAATCTCTATGATACCGTTTATGCTCACACGGACGAAACGAAGTTTTGTTAGTTAAAGTTTATAAAAATTTTATCCATAAGTACTATATTGTTTTTTTTCTTAAGTGTTTATATAAGTGTCTAAGTGTTTGTATATCTTGATCACCAGTGGTCACCCCTCTCCCTTCACCCCTCCCCATCATATCCCCATCCCCCAAATCTCCATGTTTGGTGTTACATATTTTATTCAATGTTCCTGTATATCATGTTGTATCCCTCACATCAGTTATAAAATATTCTTTATATCATATTAATAATAACATTATATGATTAATAATATGACATTATAATAAAATATCGGTATTTGTTTGGTATTGATAATGTTATTGACATTATATTATTGATATTTATTTATTATTGATATTATTGGTATTAAAGGGACCACCGAGTTGTGTTCGAAGGGAACACCGAGTAGACTACTTCTTAGGTGGACGTTACGTCCTCTGGACCCAAGTCAGGGACCCAACCCTTCTAGGGGACCTCTTCCCTTTCCAACGGGTGGGGTTATAAGACCGGACCTCTTAAGGTTCCTGACATATCAGGTACCCCAGTGTTTGTCAGTCTGTACTTACTCGCTGAAAGTGAGTGGTGAATGATGGACCACCGAGTCTACCATTTCTTAGATGGGTGTCACGTCCTCTGTGCTCAAATTAGGGACCCAACCCTTCTAGGGGACCTCTTCTCTTCCCGAGGGGTGAGGTCATAAGAATGGACCTCTTAAGGTACCTGTCTCCTCAAACCGTCCGATGTCAAGTACCCTAACGTTTCTCATTCTGAACTGACTCACTGATTGTAAAGTGAAAAGTGATATTTACCTTATGTTGGTAATTTATAAAGTTTAGTGATATAACAAGTGGAGATTGTATATTGTAACATGTTGATATGAAGTTAAATTTTTTAGAAACGATTTTTATGTATATACATATTTGATTTATAAAATGTTGGTTTACTTATTTAGTTCATACACAAATACCCGACGACCTGACGTTGAAAAACTGGAAGGTTGTCGTCGAGCCTTCGGTGGCACTCCTCACGAAAACTTTCTGTGGTCGTAATAGAAGTGTCCGAGGACTCTACGGGTCGGCGATTGGAACTCTACGGGGATTAAGGACTCCCCGATGGGCTTGTCCAGTGAAGTCCCTGTTCTCCTCTCTACCCAACCGGAACCAAGACTCGTGTCTGATATTCTTCCTAGTGTTGTTAAATTCCCAGAGACCATCGAGGCGACCATTTCTAAGACGGACGTTATGTCCTCTGGAGCCAAGTTAGGGACCCAACCCTTCTAGGGGATCTCTTCCATTACCGATGGGTGGGGTCATAAGACCGGACCTCTTAAGGTACCTGTCTCCTCGGACCGTCCGATGTCAGATACCCCAGTGTTTCTCAATCTGTGCTGACTCGCTGAAAGTGAAAGTTGTTGACTTCTAGGGTCACTTCCTCAAAAATTTTTAGGTTAAAAGTCGTTCCATTGATACCGTTTTATGAATTCTCCTCTTTTACGTTCGAATCATATTTAGTGGGTCTCTTTACGACCGGTACTGAATTCCTTTTAATCGTTAGGTAGGACTTCTAAAATCCTATTTATTCCTGTTACTGAGGATATAGGAGAATATGGGGTAAAAAACGGGGACACTTCTCTTTTGGAACCCGACTCTTCAAACCTTATAACGGGTTTCTTGTCCGAAAGACAGAATCCAAGGAAGAGGTCGAGAGACTGCGTTCGGGGTGTGGGGTGGAGACCCAGACTAGGTTCTCTCCCCGGACTCCGGAGACCCTTCTAACCAACCCAATTCCTACTGTCAGCTGTACACCCTCCCCGGACTCCTTGTAAGTCCTTCTCCTTCTTGTTTACCCCTGCTATTCGTCCCTTACGTGGTACCACATCTACCCTATATTTCCCGACTCTCCGAATCCTTTGGTGCGACTCGAGTAGACGAAAAGGGTAGTTCGGGTTCACTGACTCCCTGTAACGTCAACAGGTCAGACTGATTTGTGGGTGGTGGGGGAGAGAGGATCACTTCGACCGGGTCTGTACGCCTGTTCTCCTGTCTTACGTTAGACGTGAGTCTTTATACGTTGTTCGTCCGACCCAGTTCAACGATACCGTTGTCGTTCCGATGAACTTTAGGTACCCCCGATGTACCAACACCTCCTACCTTCAGGAGGGGTGGACTCCCTCTCTCCCACAAGAAGCATGACTTTTGACCGACTGCCCCTAACGTCCCTTCTTTCTGGACCTCGTTGGTGTTCCGTGTAGATATGTTCCTCACTCGGCACCAGGAGTACTCAGTACGGGTACGCGTCTGTACGGAAAAGGTACCTCCTCCGGAGGTACCTACGGAGTAGGGTGAATTGGTGTTTTACTAAGGAGATTGGTTACACGTGTCTGACTGTGTAGGGTGTAGTGTGGTCGTACACTCATTTTCCTCCTTATTCCCCTGAAAGGACCACCAGGTCACCGATTTTGAGACGTGAGGGTTACGTCCCCCAGGTTCAAGTTAGGGATCAGTCCCTAGGGTGTACGGGTGTTGATTTCTAGGTCGTACGGTGTTCCTTCTAGTTTCTAGGACGGACTGAGTTGATTCTGAAACACGTCGGTTTCTTTGTTCAATAGAAAAAAATTTCCTCCTCGATCTTGGTCCCGAGACTGTCCTGGTGGTACAGACAAGGTGACGAAGACCATGTCTTACACGGCTCGGGTTGGTCTCCGGTCAGAAGCTCTAGATTACTGGACTCCTTACAGGAGAGTGGGAGGAACCATGGAGCATATACTCCCAAACCCCTTCCTCACCAGTAGTCTATTAAGGAGATGAAGGAAGAATACGTCAGTCACGTCTTAGAAAGTTTTACCAAATGTAAGAGTAAGATGTTTTTACACCGCGTTCACGGAGAAGGAATCCGGACTTCTGGTCACCACACACCACTTGTACCACTAACTGCTTGTACCCTTCACCGAGGGACCGGTTGAGCTCTCCCGGAGGTTCTTGCAGACGGAGTCACCCAGTGGCACGAGGTCCCGAACCAACAGTCGAAGTGTCCAAGTCCTTGAGTCGTATCAGTGGGAGACGTGGGTGTCTACGTACTGTCAGTATCCGTCTCTTCGACTGGTCTCCGGTACCCTGTTACATAATTTTATTGACGGGTTCACCATTGCACCTTACTGTCTTTCCACATAAAACTTGGGTCTGTAGAACGTACCACCCGATATTCCTAACTTACTCGACTGCTTGTACCTTCACGAATCTTATCATGTCTTGTGACATCTTCAGAACAGTATAATACTAATTTGAACACGTCAGTATGTCCAACCCGTGACGTGTTAAAGGTTTCGATGGTAAGTGTCTGAGACCACACTTACCACGAGGGTGTCAACACATTACACAGTAGACATATTGATATGTACCATCGGAACTTTATAATTAGGGGTACGTCCCAATATCAATCTACGTATACTTCACGTAAAATGTGTCTTCCGTGACATTCAGTATCGACGACAGTAATAAACGCGACCCTCTAAATAAGTCATCAAATCGTTACTATAAACGTGTCCACGAAGAAGGACGACCAATCTAAACGTATCCCTGATTTGAAGTAATGTTTCGATAACTCCTTAAAATCTATTCACTTTCCTTCGACTTACAGTAGAGTTCCAAGAAAAGTAAGGTATTCATATCTCCCCAGGTCGAAGTCCCTCGGAGTGAGAAACCTATGACTCTGAGTAGTAAACTTTTCCCTTGGAAGGAGGGACCCGGCATCTTTATGACTAAAAAAAAAAAGAAAACGGAGAGCTGGATGTAATAGAGAACCCGGACGAAAAAAGAAACTGTGAAATAAAAAAATTAACTTCCTATTAAAGAAATGTCTTAAAACACCAAAAGACAGTTTGTAGCTGTTCTTAGTCGGTATCCATGTGGGTACAGGGGAGGGAGGGCTTGTACCTAATAAGAAATAAGAAGTCGAGAGGAGAAAAACCCCCAGAGGTAGTGAACGGTCCTTGGAGAGAGAGCTGTAATGGAGAACCCGGACGATGTTAATTAATCTACTGACGTAGAGAAGGTAGTCAGTTAGAAATTTAACCAGAGAAGGATTACTTTAAAATCCCTTCGGGGTATCCGAGGAACTACTTTAAACCTTCCGGGGATCAGAGTAGTCGACGTAAAAAATCTTTAATAATCGAAGGTCGTTGTAATGTCGGTTTTCGTAGGTGGTCCATACTTTGACTTTGTGGGGTAGAGAGACTTAAAAGGGATGTAAGATTCTTTACGTACGTAGGAGAAAGGACAAGACGGAAACCGTACGTCACAATAAAGTATTTGTTTTGGAGTTATAATCGGTACAAAATTATCGTTCAATCAGGTTGTTTTCTCGTGAATCGGGTCCCACAATACGAGGAGGTCACTGTACGATCTTCGTCGAATTTTCGGGTTGGTCGTGTATACTACATCGATTCTGTACCCCTGACACTCCCGGACCCTCCTTGTACTTTGTTTGTGTGTCTTTACTTTATTTGATGTTATGAGCTCCACCTTCATAGAATCCCCTGACAGACCAGACTAGAAAAGTACCATGTTAACACTTTGGACTCTGGGTCTCACCCTGGCGTTACACGGACTCCGATGCATTAATTAAGTGGAGGAGGTAGTCAATCCCTGGTCGAGACCGCTTCGTCCGTAACGGAGACCGGAAACCCCTGGGCCTTTCTGTCCGAGTGTGTCGTTCTCACTAGCTAACGACGACCCTCCTGTAGGGTCTTCCAGTCTAGTCTCTGTAGGTAGGGGTCTAGGACCTGACTTCCGTAGGACGACTTCCCTTCCTTCCACGGGGGAGTCTCGTTTGTAAATCGCAAGTAGGCAAGGGTGGGTCGTGTCCCTCCACACTTCACTGTAGGGGTTTCCCTCTTAAGTTTTCCCTGTCCGCCGATCCGTAAGGATAAGTTGACCGAAGTGACGTTGTGTGTCTGTCGTACCCCCGGTGCGGGTCCATCCTTCTCGGGACCTTTTGAGCGTTTGTCGTCCACGCTGTGCTAGGGGGCGGGAGGTACCTCAGTCATCCGACTGCGGTTGCCCTACCACCCTGACTCTACACGACGACCTCGGTCGATCAGGGTCACGGAGGAGACTGTCTACACGTGCGGCGTAGGGTCCCAGTTCCTCCCGAACGGGCCCCAGTGTGTGTCTCCCTGTCCGACGTCTTGCATCGGCAGGATTGCGGTCGCGTCGTGAGACAGGACCTCAAGGAGAAAACGACCCAAATCCTTTTCACTCGCCATCGTTGATTGTTTCTCTGTCGCCGTATTTTCTACTGTAGGCCCGAAAGGACCACCAAGTCACTAGCCCTGAAGGAAGGCCAAGTCCCCGACACCCGACCTAAGGACCAGCCCTTCGATCCTAGGGTGTACGGAACACCGATCTTTCTGTTTTGTGCTTAGGCCCCGTCACAACCCCGTTTAAGTAAAACTTGTAGTCAGTCAGTCAGTCAAGTCAGGGAGTCAGCACAGGCTGAGAAACGCTGGGGTACTTAGCGTAGTGCGGTCCGGAGGGACAGGTAGTGGTCGAGGGCCTCAAGTGAGTCTGAGTGCAGGTAGCTCAGTCACTACGGTAGGTCGGTAGAGTAGCAGACAGCAGGGGAAGAGGAGGACGGGAGTTAGGGAGGGTCGTAGTCTCAGAAAAGATTACTCAGTCGAGAAGTATAGTCCACCGGTTTCATGACCTCAAAGTCGAAATCGTAGTAAGGAAAGTGTCTTGTGGGTCCTGACTAGAGGAAATTTTACCTGACCAACCTAGAGGGACGTCAGGTTCCCTGAAAGTTCTCTGAAGAGGTTGTGGTGTCAAGTTTTCGTAGTTAAGAATCCGCGAGACGAAAGAAGTGTCAGGTTGAGAGTGTAGGTACGTACTGATGACCTTTTTGGTATCGGAACTGATCTGCCTGGAAACAACCGTTTCATTACAGAGACGAAAACTTATACGATAGATCCAACCAGTATTGAAAGGAAAGTTCCTCATTCGCAGAAAATTAAAGTACCGACGTCAGTGGTAGACGTCACTAAAACCTCAGGTTTTTCTATTTCAGACTGTGATAAAGGTGACAAAGGGGTAGATAAACGGTACTTCACTACCCTGGTCTACGGTACTAGAAGCAAAGACTTACAACTCGAAATTCGGTTGAAAAAGCGAGAGGAGAAAGTGAAAGGAGTTCTCCGAAAAATCGAGGAGAAGTGAAAGACGGTATTCCCACCACAGTAGACGTATAGACTCCAATAACTACAAAGAGGGCCGTTAGAACTAAGGTCGAACACGAAGAAGGTACCAGGTGTAGTTTTTAAAAAAACTTTTTTATTTATTTATTTTTCTACCGTAGGTAAATGTGCTAATTGAGGTCGTTCACTTAGTGTAAGAGAGAACGACGACGATTAAACGACGATTCAGCGAAGTCAGTACAGGTTGAGACACGCTGGCGTATCTACCGTCGGGTGGTCCGAGGGGACAGGGACCCTAAGAGGTCCGTTCTTGTGACCTCACCCAACGGTAAAGGAAGAGGTTACGT